>JAOTQJ010000011.1:12035983-12055955 GCA_025642045.1 Solanum sejunctum | reverse complement strand
TTTGTTCCTTAGCTTCTTAACTTGACGATCTAGAATAGCAATAGGCACTTCTTCATAGGTGAGATCTTTTGTAACCTCTACATTCTCAATAGGAATGATACGAGATGGGTCTCCTATGCATTTCTGAAGCATTGAGACATAAAAAACTAGATGAACCATTGAAAGCTCCTAGGGTAGCTCTAGTTCATATGCAACTTGCCCAACCTTATTAACAATCTGATATATCCCTATGTAACGTGGACTCAATTTTCCCATCTTACCAAATCTCATAACCCCTTTCATTGGAGACACCTTTAAGAATACTCAATCACCTATTGAAAATTCTAGTCCTCTTCTCCTGGCATCAGCATATGATTTGTGATGGCTTTGGACTGTTTCTAGTCGTTGTTGTGTCACTTTAACTTTTTCTATGGCTTGTTGCACTAGATCTGGCCCAAGTAAGGTGGTCTCACCCACTTCAAACTAGCCAATTGGTGATCTACTTTTCCTTCCATACAAAGCTTCATAAGGTGCCATTTTGATACTCGTGTGGTAATTATTGTTATAGGCAAACTCAATAAGTGGCAAATGGTCCACAACTACATTTAAAGTCCAATGCACAAGCTCGTAACATATCTTCAAGTGTCTGAATGGTGCGTTCTACTTGACCATCTGTTTGAGGGTGGAAAGTTGTACTTAAATTCACTTGTGTTCCTAAACTCCTTTGGAAGGATAACCAAAACTTTGCAGTGAATTGGTCTCCTCGATCAGATGTAATGGAGAGTGGGACTCTATGTGGCCTGACTATCTCTTTTAGGTATAGCTTGGAATATTCTTCAGCTATATAATCACTCCTTACTGGTAAGAAGTGTAATGACTTTGTGAGACTGTAACCTATTACCCATATGGAGTCAAACTTCTGAAATGAGAGAGGCAACCATGTAACAAAATCTATATTAATCATATCCCACTTTCATGTTAGAAGTTCTATATGCTGTATGTAACCTCCTAGCTTTTGGTGTTCTACTTTTACTCGTTGGCAATTTAGACATTGAGCTACAAATTCTGGAAGGTCCTTTTTCATGCCTCCCGACCAAAATATTCCCTTCAGGTCATGGTACATCTTAGTTGACCCTAGGTGGATGGAGTATCAAGAATGATAGGCTTTTTCTATTATCCTCCTTCTTAAGATATTAATATCAGGCACACACAATCTATTCTAATAGTATAGTACTCTATTTTGTGCAAGGTCAAAGCCTTTTATCGTACCCAGACTCACCTTTTCCTTCAGCTGTCGTAGAATAGGATCCTCAAACTGTTTTTCTTTTACTTCTATTACCAATGAAGACTCTACAGCATTATGCACAGTAACCCCTTCCTTTGGAGATTCAAGAAGGAGAACCCCCAAATTGGCTAGCTGACGTAGATCCTTGGCTATTCCTTTATTTACCACAGCTTGATCACTATTATTTATGATCACCTTATGATTCAGAGCATTGGCTACCATATTTGCTTTCCTTGGATGGTATAGTATGTCAATATCGTAATCCTTTATTAGCTCTAGCCATCTCCACTGTATCAAGTTTAGATCTTTCTATTGAAAGATCTACTGTAGGCTTTTATAATCAGTATATATCTCAACATGAACTCCATACAAATAGTGGAGCCATATTTTCAAAGAAAACACAACTGCTGCTAGCTCAAGATCATGTGTTGGATAGTTTTTCTCATGTGGTCATAGCTGTCTGGATGCATAAGCAATTTCCCTATCATTATATGTCAATACACACCCTAATCCAACTCCTGAAGCATCGCAATACACTACATAGCCCTCAGTACCTTCTGAAAGTACTAGCACAGGTGTAGAAGTTAGCTTATTTTTCAGCTCCTGAAAGCTTCTTTCACACGCGTCATTCTATTGGAACTTGGTTTCCTTATGTGTCAGCTTTATTAGAGGTGCAGAAATAGAAGAAAAACCATCAACAAACCTCCTATAATAACCTGCCAAGCCTAAGAAGCTCTGAACTTCCATGGGTGTTGTGGGTCTTGGCCAATCTTTCACAGCTTCTATCTTTTGTGAATCAACCCTTATTCACTCATCAGACACAATGTAACACAAGATTGCCACTAACTTTAGCCAAAATTCACATTTAGAAAATTTGGCATACAACGTTTGATCACAAAGAGTATGTAACACCTGCCGCAAGTGATCTGCGTGCTCCTCTTCTGATCTTGAATATACTAAAATGTCATCTATAAATACTATCACAAAAATATCTAAGAATGGCCTAAATACCCTGTTCATTAGATCCATAAAAACTATTAGTGCATTCGTTAGCCCAAATGACATAACAAGAAATTCAAAATGACCATAGCGGGTTCTGAAAGCTTCTTGGGTATATCTTGCTCCCTCACCCTCACCTGGTGATAACTTGATCTCAAATCAATTTTTGAAAAGCATTTGGCACCCTGTAGCTGATCAAATCAATCATCAATATTGGGGAGGGGATATTTGTTCTTAATTATCACCTTCTTCAATTGTCGATAGTCGATACACATTCTCAAGGTGCCTATCCTTTTTGCTTACAAATAACATTGGTGCACCCCAGGGAGATACACTAGGTCTTATAAAACCCTTATCCAGTAATCTTTTAACTGTTCTTTTAATTCACGCAATTCTGGGGCCATTCTATATGGAGGGATAGAAATAGGTTGAGTGCCTGGATGTAAGTCAATACCAAAATCTATTTCTCGTTCAAGAGGTAAGCTTGGAATTCTTTAGGGAACACATCAACAAATTCATTTACTACTGGAACTAACTGAAGAGTTGATGATTCTGTCTCTATATTCCTTACTCTAACTAAATGACATATATACACCTTGGATATCATCTTTCTAGCCTTAAAATAAGAGTTAAAGTTACCTTTTGGCGCCCTAACATTGCCTTTCCATTCAAGA
Organism: Solanum sejunctum; assembly: GCA_025642045.1. Taxonomy (NCBI): domain Eukaryota; kingdom Viridiplantae; phylum Streptophyta; class Magnoliopsida; order Solanales; family Solanaceae; genus Solanum; species Solanum sejunctum. The sequence continues at coordinate 12,053,018 of JAOTQJ010000011.1, read as the reverse complement.
ACTGCCTCATTTGGAAAGTGGAAATACACTCTCTTAGTTCGGCAATCCATAGTGGCATAACAAGAAGCTAACCAGTTCATACCTGTTATAACATCAAATTCTACCATTTCTATCTCAAAAAGGTCATCGAATGTGTCACGGTCACAAACAGTTACTACACAGTCATAGAAAACTCGTTTGGCCATAATAGATTTACCAGTTGGTGTAAACTCTTCAAATGGTTTGTTCAATAATTTGGGCATTCTCTTAAGCTTTCTAGCAACTAGTGGAGTGATGTATGATAGTGTAGAGCCAGGGTCAGTTAACGCATATACATTATGTGAAAAGATGAATAATGTACCTGTGACCACATCATTTGAATCTTCCAAATTTAGTCAAATCCCCAGTGCATAAGTGCGATTCTGGACCCCACTAGAGTTAGTTGTCCCTCTAACACCTCTACCATGATCCATAGGTGCTTGCTAACCCCTACCTGCTAGAGGAACTGATGATGATAATGCAACAGCTAACCCAGTAGATTGTGTCATACCACCCATACGTCTCCTTAGGCAATCCCTTATCGTGTGCCCTGGCATACCACAAAAATAGCAAATATCTGTCCTAGAATGACATAAACTCGGATGACTCCTTCCATACTGTTTACAAGGCTACCTAGGAGTCACTGATTGGCCTACCGAATAACCCATTGCCCAGGCACCTCGCCCTTCACCTCGCTGACCATACTAATTAATTCGAAGCCCTTGAAGTTGTGGTGGAGCACTGGCTATAGAGTAGGAGGAGGATGTATTAGGCGGTGTATTAGAAACCTAAGGCCTAAAATCACTTTGGGGTGGTGTAAATTGCCCTAAAGATCTAGCTCTTTTAGCCTACCCCCTTTCTAACTCTTGTATCCTTCTCCTCTGCCTCTGGTCCTCCAATTTCTATGCAAACGCCTGCATTCTTACTATATCCATATCTTTGTTTAAGGAAGCAATGGTGCAATCTCTGACCAGATATTTAACTAACCTATCTACATATCGGTGAACCCTATATGCCATTGTAGCAACTACATTAGGAGCATATCTTGCCAGGGAATTAAATTGAAGGATATACTCCATCACACTCATATTCCCTTGGTGAAGATTCAGGAATTGATCTGCACGGGCCTCCCAAATTTCTAATGGCAAATAATGGTCAAGAATTGCCTCTTTGATTTCTTTTGAGGTGGTTAGAGGTGCATCTATACCCTTAGACTGTTTCCAATCTTCATACCACAATATAGCAACATCCTTCAGCCTATATGTCGCTAACTCGATAGCTTCTGCACGGGCCTCCAAAGTACGTTGAATCTGATCATTAAAGTCCTGGAGGTCTTCATTAGGATCTGACCAGTGAAGGTTGGAGGGTTCAAATTAAGAAAATCATGTATCCTGGTACAAGCTACCCTATTTGTACCATCTGTACCCAGAACTGGACCTTCCTGCCTTTGACCTTGGCCAACAACTATATGGGTCAATAGCTGAACTGCATTTCCCAGATCCTGCACTGTAGCATCAACAGGTGGTTCTAGGGGAATTTCACTGCTCTCTGGTTCATTATTAATTGGAGGAGTTGGAGATGTTTGTGACAAAGACTCCTCTCGAATTTTATCTTGTTGTCTCACCTGGCTAGTTATACCAACCACCACCTCTACTACATTCCCTTTACCTTTGTTTTTCCTTGTTTCAGGCATACTTGTTGTACAAAATAATTTAGGAGTTAGACACAATCAACCTATTACACTTCACTCTATGGCACGATCTACAGATTGAAAAGAAGTAACAACTCCTAATTGCCACGTAGCCTCCTACTTATAAATGTGGTACACAACACATCGATAAATAAGATTCTACATACACACAGCTTTGTAGACTCCCTAGGATGACCCGCTTTGACACCACTTCTGTCACGCCCCAAAGTCCCGTAGTGCGGACCGGTACCCATTGCCGATAAGGTTCGGGAGAACCAACTCATAACTATATGTATTCTATACAAATTATAAGGGGTGTCTACGTTTGACATGCCTTTAAGTAGACAAACAGTGATAATAAGCCAAAAAGAAATGCATAAGACTAGGCCATTGGGGCCACGCTGTCTAAAGTGCGAGACATGACTTCACTGTGCTTTACATAGTCTACAAAGCCTCTTAATAAAGAAAAACATCTAACAAGGGTCGGGACAAGCCTCGCCTCAACAAACTGTGCAATAAAAATATGTAAACTCTAGACATGTACAAAGCCCCGAAGCAACCTGGAGCTTGATGACAATAGCTGAATATCCTGTACTCCTACTAGGGAGATCTACTAGCACCTGTACCTATAGCATAAAATGAAGGTCCCCTGTAAGGAACATCAATATAGGATAATATACTGAGTATGTAAGGCAGTATATACGACATATAAAGTAACAACTCAAATGAAACCAAGCATCTATGGAAGATCAGGGACCACCCTTAGTTATGCTGTGGAATCATATACTTTATGTCAATTATATCACTTTACCTTTACTGTAAAATCTATACTATAAAATCTGTGCAGATCTGTAATCAAATTACCAACTAATCAGTGGTAAACTACATCAGGATCGTCCCTATGCTAGGTTCTTTCTAAACCCCCTTGGGCTACCACCCGTAACACTGTATTGGGATCGTCCCTATGCTAGGTTCTTATTGAACCCCGTCGGGCTACCACCCATCAAAACTGTATACTGTATCTTTCAATTACCTTTGAGATGATTCTTTTGCTGGCCATAATATTGGAGCTGTAATACTGCATATGTAGCACATGCCATACGGATGATCACATAAGACAATATGATAATGAAAAGAGTACATTACATAAATGATGCAATGCGTATGAAATGGAGCAACTTGTGAACTTTATTTTGTAGTAGGAACTCATGTAACTTGGTGTCAAAGTATCTAGGTAGGTTTGAAGGTACTATGTATGGAATCATATGAAGATGTACAAAAGTGGATACATGGCTAATAGTTGTGCCGGAGTTGGTGAATGCCTTTATGTACGAAGGAGAGAGCTAAGTTTCATGACAAGTGATATGAAATCAAATAACCTTACATACCTCGTTGTTGGACCTTGTTACAACCTCAAGATAACCTTACCTTCCTGCAAATACCTATCTAGAACATAATAGAGTATAAAACTAGCATTAATAGCCAATAGACACACCTTGGCATCCCAATCACATAAGAAAACAACACATGGGCAGCAAGCGGGTGTTATAAACCCTGGCGTATTCCTTTAACTTTTCCTCCCCTAATAATATTTTCTAATACATATTAGCACATACATATCATATACAGACTATTTTATGTCCATAACAGCCTTACAACAGCCCACAAAGCACAGCACATCACAATTCCACACAATCAAAAAATGGACAGCAAAACGTTACCTTCCTTCACTACATTTTGACGTTAACAACTCAAAACCTATTCCAACTTTAACCAAAATGATCCAGAAACATTTATACATACAACCAGCTATTAAACAGTTTCATAACATCAACAAATCAGTTATTAAGGACATTAAGAAACAGCTTGCTCTCCAACAGTCCACAAGTTCATACGAAGCACATAATTTTGATGTCATATAACGACTCACTTTTGTGGACTGTAAAAGTAATTAATCAGCCTTTTTACACTTCTGTAAAACTAACATTTGTTTCATAATTAAGTACAAATACACAATAAAGCTATCCAACAAGATAAAAACCTCTTAACTAACAAGAAAAGTACACAAGAATCCTTAGTATACAATCTGTCCAGAAATTCTAGCATAGGTGAGATTAACTTGTCTCTTTGGTTTTGATGAACAAACTATACTAGGTGTATATATAAGTTTACTTACCTCCAAAGTCAGGATTTATATCTTCTTCAGGGACCCTTATGAGGTTGCAAAACTAGTTTTTTAACCCTTCAAACTAGAGCAAACAACCACCTAAGAAAACAGTTTTTTTTTCCTTGTCTAAGTTGAAATGAGATTATGCTGTTCTTATCTCTCTTTAAAGGCCTAGCTTTGACGACTTACTCTTGGATTTTTGAGCATATTAAGCCACATGTTATTAAGCTTCTTATACAGAAGCTTGGCCCTTGAATTTGGGCCTAAATTGGTCACCAACTTGATAGACTTAGGCTGCCTACTTTCCAACTTTCACTTAGTTTTGGGCCCAATTTGCTAAGTGTTTTGTATTGTCTTTGGACCCTCTTTAATACCACTCTTGGGCTGAACATATATATGATATGTTATGCTAAAACATGGGTCCAATTTACACCCTTAATACGGACTTTATTAAAAATTAAACTTGGACAATTTTGATGTCGAGCCTCGTCTCCGTTTAACTAGCGATTTTAATCTAATCAAGTAGTTGACTCACCCTCTTGCTTCCAAAGTCCTACAAGCACCTCAATTCTATCACTTCATTTTAAGGCTATAATCTCCTTCATTTTACACAAGACGTATATTCACTCGACCCTCTTAAGTGCTAGTCGCACATATAGCCCATTCACACTAGATTCAAGCACTTTTGAAAGTTAGCGCTAATCTGTCCAAACCATGTCTTCTTTCATTTGCATTGTGCCAATATCCTAAGGTGTGGGGTGTTACAACCTACCTGGAAAAGTAGTCCATTACTTGACAACTTTGTCCACCAGTTTCACTATTAGGTGGATGATGTTGTAGACGGAGCAACGGCTAAATATGTTAAAGAACACCTTCTCTTTGTGAACTTAAATCATGAGATAGTAGCGTTCATCTTTAATGTGAATAAGATGCATTCCATTCAATATGGGTTCTTTTCCCCTGGTATTCTTTGGTCTTAAATGTCTTTATACCCATTTGATTCTAATAATACCAGGTTTGCTAATGAATCCCTTGATTTATTTGAAAAAGAAGTAGGACCCCTTTTGTCTAGCTTTTTAGGGGCCTACTAAGAAGTTCCATTAGTGGCTAGTAGATTGGCTCAGTCCATTGAAGGTGGTGGGAAGTGGAGGACCTTTGCTATATGTAATTATATAAAATAAGGGCTTTTGCATCCCATCCATATTTGGGCTATGACTGTACTATCAAGTCTTAAGACTGATGGTACATTCAACCAAGAACGTCTATTGCAGTATATAAGACTTAAAAGACCGAAGTCTTGTTACTCTTTTGATTTCAAATCTGCAACCGTTGGCCATTGAGTATTATATTTACCCTGATGTCTTGCATCTGGGGTAGTACTTTAGCATCTTTAATTGTATTGGGTCTTAACACTTTTCTCATATCACCTCCTATGGTGAAGAAGATTAATGCAGTAGCCTTTCTTACTGGACAACCATTAGGTTACTACGGTTCATGGTCACTATTCTCGCTGTCCCTTCACTATATAGTGTGGTTGGCAGCTTTGAAGGCTTATCCGCTACAAAGCACCCTATTTTTTGATTATGCCCTTCTTGGTGATGATATCCTAATCACCAACAAGATGCTAATCAGTACAGTACGTTATTGGATAGACTCAGTGTTACCATTTCATTTGCTAAATCAATAGTATCAGAAAATGGAACAATTAAGTTTGCTAAGAGGTTTTGGATAAGAGATATGTAAAAAGATATCTCTCCCATCTCTCTCAAAGATTCAACCTCCTGTAGAATGACTTATGGCCTATGCCAATTATCTTACTGATACTCGATAGAAATATCAACTTTACAAAGGCTAGCAGGTGCAGGTTATAAGGTTCGTTCTCGCCTGATGTCTACTTAGTCACCACGATGGGAAAGACTAAAGGCAGTTGCTTATAAACCAAACAGGTTACATCTATTACCTCTTAAATTTTGGATTAGAAGGTTGGGAACAAAGTCTCTCACCTAAAAGGTTTGGAACGAAGTCGCTGACACCAAGTACATAGCTAAGCTGGTGAAAAAGTGTCCTCCAGGCATTGATGTTAATGTCAGCGAATTGGCGAATTCTGGGTATTTGCGTCAGTCAATGGATTTGCATTTCTTTAATTCGGGTTGTGCCCTTCAAGTGCTCACTCGATGAGTAAAAGTAAGGCTTTTGAGATGGTTCGACCTCTAACAAAGATAAGCATGGGAAAGAGCAGACTCTCAACAAGCAACTCCAAGAGCTCAAGCCTAAAGCCTTAGTAATGGGCATCCTCATTGCTTGTGTAAAGCAAGCATAGGTTCGAAGGCCGAAGCGCGCTATTGCTCATTTCATTTCCCTCCTACTTAAGTAATGTATCCACTCGTTTGCTGTCATGAATTCTGTAAAATGACCATTGAAAGAAGCAAGCCTATAGCCTTTGAAGGTACGAAGGAAATCCTAGAAAAGTCTCAATGCTATCTACCAAGAGCAAGGAAAGATATGCCATTCTTAGTAGTATTCATTAGCTTTAGTGACTCCGTAGGCTCATAAAAGGTAGTTTAATCATTGCTCCCCAGATGATAGGTTTTAGGATTGAATAACTTTTTCATCCTGATCTCTCATTTCGAGAGGCAAAGAGGCCGACGATGATTCACCCTACCTGTCGATAGGCCTTACACCTCTAAAAGCGTCCTTTCTTCTCCAAAGATCTAAGACTGCTAAGCAAAGTTGGGGGAGGTGAGGCAGAAAGAGATGCTGCTTCGTTCCTTGACTAATTTTCTCAGTTTTGGCCTCATCTTCTTCTTCTCCTCCTCCTCCCAACATGAAGTATTCCTTGGTAATGTGTCATGCCCTGGTTGTCATCTTAGCCCCAGACGCCGCAAGATCCTCTTTCTTCTGATGGATAGGATCCTCCTAAGAGGCCCCAAAGAAAAGAAAGGGGCTCTTTCTCTCAGTAAAGGGGAATCTGCTATCTGATTGCCCTCTCCTAACCAAAGGATTTAAAGATGTCTATCATTTTTTCTTCATTCTTCCGAGATAGCATAGTCTTCATAAGATCATTCTTTCTTCTCTTTTATTCTATAAATTAGCTTGGATTCTGATGGCAAGGATTCCGATCACTGTGGGGACTCTATATTTATTTTATTCCAGGGGGCACCAAGTGAGTTTCATTCTTCACTTGCCTTTCCAAGATGCGAGTCGAGTCATTCTTCCATTCCTCTCTACTTCATTCTTTTTCTTTCTAAAGCTTCGACAAATAACAAAAAAGAGCAAAATGATAGGAATTCCAGAGGATTTGAAGAAAAAAAGAAAAGACCTAGGAATGAGTAGGGAGGATTGGTTTCCCCACCTTAAAGTACCAAGCATTTTCGGGGACAAATTTTCTTTCTTCAGGAAAGACCTGCAGCAGGGTTAGTTGTGAATTTATGCAATGTGCCATCAGGCGGAAAAACATCAAGGGAAGGAAGCAACATCAGAATGAAGAAGAATCTTTTTTCTATGATTGATCGATATAAACATCAACAGCTCCGAATTGGATCAGTTTCTCCTCAACAAATTAGTGCTTGGGCTACAAAAGTCCTACCTAATGGAGAGATAGTCGAAAAGGTAAAAAAAACCTATACTTTTCATCACAAAACAAATAAACTAGAAAAAGATGGATTATTTTGTGAAAGAATTTTTGTTCCCCTAAAAAGAAGAATTTGTGCTTGTGGAAATTATCGACTAATCGGAGATGGAAAAGAAGACCCAAAATTTGTGAATAATGCAGAGTTGAATTTCTTGATTCTCGGATACAAAGGTCTCAAATGGGCTATTGATCTGCATCCTGGGTGGATTCCCTCGACTACTACATATGAGTTGGATGAATTGACGGTTCCTCTTGGTCAATCTATTTGATTTTGCTGACTTGTTCGAGCGATTCTTCTAGCTGTGAAAAGCAAGAATGGCCTAATGAACAAGGGAGAAGAAAATTGCATCCTTATTTGTTTGGCGGCAACAAGAAGCTGCGAGAAAACTAGTATTATAATGAGAAATTGAATGAAGATTTTTGTATTTCCTCTTTCTGGCTGCCTGAAAAGCGGTGGCTATGGAGTTTTACTGGGGCTCAGTAATTCGTGGGGGAAACCTAGTAGCTTAGGTCGGGGCAGGGATAAGCTTGCTTCTTCACAACCTTACTTAAGCAATTCTGCTTATTTTGCTTCATTCCAATGTTGCTTCCTTCATACTAATCTGGAAGTTCTTCTCAGATACAAGGAAATGATTCAGTTCTAGACCTAAAGATCATAGTTCCTGAATGAGCAATCGAAAAGATTCTGGAGCATCTTTAGGATTAAGTATTGTTCCCCCAACGATCATAGTACCAAGTACTTCCTGGCGAGCTCTAAAATGATCTGATTTATAAGTAAGCATTTCTTGTCAAATATGAGCAACCCCAAACCCTTCTAGAGCCCAAACCTCCATTTCTCCTCCCTATTTTCCCCCCTCTTTGGCTCTTCCTCTAAGGGGTTATTGTGTAACAAGCGCATAATGTCCAAACGGACACCCATGTATTTTATCATCAACTTAATGAATTAATTTCAAGATATAAGGCTTTCCTATTAGAACGGGTTGTTCAAAAGGATTCCCTCCATATAATATTCTGCTTTTTCCTGGATACTCGGGTTCAAATAACAATGGATTCACTGTTTGCTTACTAGCTGAATATAATTCAGAAAAGACTAGTTTTCTCGAAGCTTCTTGTTCATATCTCTCATCAAAAGGTGCTATTCGATAATGTCTGTCTAGTAGACTCCCTGCTAACCCTAGTGAACATTAAAATATCTGTCCTACATTCATTCATGAAGGTACTCTTAATGGGTTAAAGACCATATAATGGATCTTCCATATTGTAAATAAGGCATATCTTGTCTAGGCAAAATTTGGGAAATGATACCTTTATTTCCATGTCTTCCATCTACTTTAGCCCCTAATTTGATTTCACCTTTCTGTGAAATATATACATGAATCATTTAGGGATTCTAACTAGAACCACCCCTTTTCTGAAACCACCTCACATCAATAACCTGACCCCTGCCACATATAGGTAATTTTAGATAACTTTCTTTTTCAGTAGATACCTGAAAACCAAGTATAGCTCGTAACAATCTATCTTCCTGGGCATACAATGATTCTTTCACAACCTGGGGTGTTAATTTACCTACAAAAATCTCACCCTGTATGACAATTCTATTTTTGTCTAAATTGCAGTGGCTTCTAAATGTCGTATTTCATTAGTTACTTTTTCAGTGCCTTGGCTTGTCACAGGTGTCTGAATTTCATATTTCCATATGTGAAAAGAAGTCTAAATATCTTCATATACCAAACGCTCGCTAATAAGTATTGCATCTTCAGAATTGTAACCCTCCCACGGCATATAAGCTACCAATACGTTTTTCCCCAAAGCAAGTTCGCCACCAACCGTAGCAACACCATCCGCTAAAATTTCTCCCTTTTTAATATATTTACCTCATTTTTGATGCATACAAGTCTTTTTATTGGAATGTTGATATATAACTAATGGAATGCTTAGAATATCTCTATTACTTGCTAAAAGAATCTTGTCAGTATTGGTATAAAAGACCCTTCCCTCGTGTTGGCTATAGCAATAGCCCCTAAATCTAGAGTTGCTTGTCGTTTTGACCTAGTTCCAACAATGCATTTCTCGGAGCGAGAAAGAGGAACTACTTGACGTTCCATATTAGAACTCGTTAAAGCTTTATACGCATCATTATGTTCGATAAAAGGAATGAGGAAAGCTCTAATAACACAATATTGGAAAGGAAAAAGACTATGAAGATGAACCTGTTCCAATGCAATAGTTAAGAATTCTTGACGGTATCGAGCTAGAACAACCTGTTCTTCCTGAATATCCCAATTTAAGTCTAAAGAATTTACTGCTGCTACCATCTAATATTCATCTCTGCCTGGTGATAAATAAAGCATTCGTACCCACCTCTTAAAAATTTCAAAAAAGGGCTTTCTACATATCCCCAATGACCAATCCTCGCATGAATTGCTAAGGATCCAATAAGTCCAACATTGATTCCTTCAGATGTTTCAATTGCGCAAATACGTCCATAGTGACTAGGATGGATATCTTAGATCCAAAAACTAGCAGCGCGACCTGTCAGTCCTCCAGGGCCCAAATAAGGAAATTTGCTCCTATGAACTATTTGTATCAATGGATTAGTTCAATCCAAAACTTGAGATAATGGGTGTAACCGAAAAAGGATTCATAACTCATTGTTAATGGAGTTTAGGTTACCAAATTCAGAGGTGTTGGTATCAATTTATGCAGAATTACTCCACATATAGTCCCCCGAACAAAATTTGCTAAACGAACCAGAGCCAATCCGAATTGATCTTGTAAAAGATCTACTACAGAATGAATACATTTCTTTTTCAAATGATTCATATTATCAAGTACACCCATTCCAAATTTTAGCCCAATCAAATGATCAACTGCTGCCAGGCACTGTTAAAGTGATATCAAGTCCGTTTTTACAGCCCCCAGACAAAGATAGGATTTTAAGTGCCCATTTGCTTTCTGCCCTTCTGCTAGCATCAGTCTAAGTAGCTTAAGTTTTTGAAGATTTAGGGAGCCCCCCATCCTTTCTTTCTAGCAAGAATGCCCAAAAAGAGGATCCTAACAAAGAGAAGCATTGAGGAATTCCCAGCTCTGCATTTGTTATCTTTTCAAGTTGGTAATGGCCGTATGAGAAACTGTGTTCGTTCGGTTTGGTACGCATATTCTTCTCTTGTGAATATTTGTCAGTCGAAGCAGGAGCGGTGAAAAAGAATAGCAAATGTTGAATTAATTCACTCCCCAACAAAGGGAGTTCCGCTTTGTTCATTCAGCCTACTCTGGCCTCGTGGGGTGGGCCCCTGTGGCTTTTTCTTATTGAGATTTCTCTTGATAGGCATCCCACCCTTACCTAAGGATGAGAAGACTTCTTTGAGCCCTAAGATTTGTTCCCTTCGCAAGTGACTTGAAAGACCAGCATAAGCTTTAAGAAGGTGCCAGTTGACTTTCCTTTTTCTCGAAAAGGTGCCCATTAGAATATCTTCTCACTCCCTTCATGATTCTAGGGGGTATCAGGAAGGAGATATAGCAATAGATGGCCTATTTTTTTCTTGAAAGCAGAACTGCTATGCCCCTTTACTTAAGTAATATCCTAAGCTTCTCTCTTGGCCCCTTTCTTAGCCTATTCGAATTTCACTATTCTATTAGTCAAGGTTCTTGAAATCAAGTCTAATAGACATGGGAAAACTGACTGATAGTGAGGGTTGGAACCTCGTAAAGAGAGTTCTATCACGTCTATATGTTGACAAAGGTTATTTGTCTACTAGAAAGTGTTCCAATCAAGCTAAGAACTAGTCGACCTCCTTACTATCCAATTGGCTCCAAAAGCTTTTGAAGAGCCTACTGCATATGTCTTTATTGATCAGAAATGTGGTAGTTAAATTGCCTCGTCCTTTACGCTTGACGGCCAAGCTTTGAGCCTAAAGTTTGACATTTTAATTCATTTAGCATAGATGTAGATCGATAAGGTGTAAGGGTGGCGGACATACCTTCGAGAGGCAGTTCCTGCTGACAAGGGTTGTAGAAAAACATGACGAGGTTTCGCATCTTCATTCAGTGAAAGACTATGCAGAAGTTCAATATGTCGATTCTCTTTCTCTATGTATCAGAAATGAGTTCATTAGGAGCTACATCCTCATGTAGTTCATCATGCTTTGCTTGTATGAAATATTTCTAGCATCCTTGAAATAGATCAAAGTTGATGAGTACCGAAAACCAACCTCAATAGGAACGCGAAGGATCGTAATGGTCTTGCAAAAGAGTAAGCTGTGACAGGGGAATCCCATGTTGAGGAATAAGATAAAGATAATAGGGTATGATCAATGGAGAGGAATAAGCGATGCTAATCTTGTTGGCCTATCCCCTGCTATAGAAGATGGTGGTATAGTGTACTATGAGCATACTTCAATGATTAGGCGGTACTGGTTATCATCAAGTCTTATGTCAACTCAGAGTAAGCGTTGGGAATGCATCAAGGTTGTTCACAAAAAAGTAATAGGAAATTAGCCTTTGAATTTTTGCTTGGAAGAGGCATGCCTCTCAATCTTTATATAAAGGGTTATCTCTGAAAGGCTCCAGACGAGTTGCTTCAGGTATAATTCAATGAACGCACTGTTCTTCGTAATTGGATGAGTTAGTGGTTGGATTGGGTATACTGGTACTACTTACATATAAATATATGATTTCTTTAATGCACTTTTCTGTGCAACCTCATAGCGTAGAAGTTTATGAGATTAAACACTCGTTAACTTCGGCCTCATGTGGAAGTTATATGATATGGCTACTCTGACTTCTTCTCATCTAAGCATTTGCTTCGGCCACCAAAAAAGGCGAATGCCATTCCATTCAAAACTTGTTATGGTAAAAGTGATTGGTCTAATCGAATTCAATCCTTTCCTTCTTGGAGAATAGGGATGCCCAGGAAAGGATTGTGGCAATAGGGGCGTGATTTGGTAGAGATAGACATGAAATACATGCAGGAACTCCTTATGGGAGTGAATCAATTCTTTCCAGTGTGCGTTATCATAGATCTCGACAATCGTGCTTTTTGGGCTAATACCGAATCTGCCATAGAGAGCATTCATCAGGATATTTAACACATAGGCTATTGCGTCATTACCTTCTTCGCATGCCCTCAGCCTACTCTCAGAGAGAGAGCTAACAAAGTCTTTAAATGGGCTTCTTTCGCCCTTCTCAAAGAGGTAGCCCTGGGTTGGGACTACAGTGTACCACAGGGTTCTAGCATACTTTAACTCCTCGCTAAAGTAGACCCCTATAAACTTCCTGGTAGGGAAGACCCAGACGTCTACCCTGTGATTGATAAGGTAGAAAGGGCTTCTTGATAGTCTTGGGGCACTCCCCATATGCCTCGATAGAGCCAAATAGGCTATCTAAGTCCTCGCCACCCAAATACTCACGCCAGACAGGCTTTCCGGCGGACATGGGGTGCTCTATCATTACAAAGGGATATTGAGAGTTCACATCATAGTAGTATAGGTCCTTACCTATTGGTATGTAGGCATCCACATGACCACCGTAGTAGCCACGCCTTATAAACCTCTCTTCATTCATGTTGGGTATGTGGATCCGCCCTGACGCAGGATCGCGGAACTTCATACAAAAAAGGTACATTGCCAGTGAGGAAATGGTAATTTGCTTTACTATGTCAACCTCGTATACTTCCCCAAATCTCTCCTGCGCCCTTTGCATCACACCGCCAAGGAGAAGGACGTCCTTCTTCAGATAGTCTTTCGACTCATCTCTCATACTGCTAAGATTCTCGAGAGTCACTCTCTCATGATTAATATACTCCTTATTCCCAATTTCGGGGCATAGACTACGCAAAAATGAATCAAGCGAACCTAGGAGTAGAGCCATAAAGTGTCTTCAGCGAAATAAGAGCCTCCCCCACTCGGAATAGAGGCTTAGCTCATAAAGCCTATTCCCTCTCAACAACGGTCTTCTCCTGCCCAGCCACTTGTTCGTTCTGGATGATAAATAGAGAATCAAGTTTAATAGTTTAATTAATTGCTTTAAAGTCGAATTGCTTTAAACACAAAAAATAGACAATTTATGGCCCAAGCAGGTTGATCAATTGCTTAATGCAACTTGACTGAAAATCAACTTATGAATGAAACTATGCAACTTCATGCTCTTTTCCTTAGAGTCAAGTTGCTTTACGCTCCTGAACTCCACGGTGTGTTCATAAGGAATGAACAACCTTTCATTTCCGGGAAAGGGGATGTTAGCCTTTTCTATCTCAATCGATCTCAGTTGATTCAAGATCTGGAAGTGCCTCGATCGGGAATTTGTCAATGCTTCTCTTTGGAGTTGGTTTTGCCTTCCAGGGTTCTCAATTGAACATCCTAAACGCCCTATTATCAAATCTAGTATCAAATTTAATTCATCCACTCAAAGCAAAAAAAGTTGGGTAATAGAAAAATATCTCATTTTTGGCCCGGCTATTAAAGGAAATTCTACTCTGTCAAAAAAACTGGTCAGACAGAAAAATCTCAAATTTTTTACCCAACTATTAATGAAAATTCCACTCTATCAAAAAAGACCGAGCTGACTGAAAAAATAGTCAATTGAGAACCCACAACGAAAGGAAATTCACCTATGCCAAAAAAAGTCGGGCTGACAGAGAAAATATCAAATAGAGAACCCGCGGTGAAAGAAAATTCCACTATGCCAAAAAAACCCGGGTTGACATAGAAAATAAACAATTGAGAACCCGGGCGGTGGGGAAAAAGATGAATCACCGGGTAGGGTTTTATCTATTTGATTTGGAAAAAGCAATTGACAAAAGCAAGTAATTGCGTAATTAACTAATGAAACTGCAAATAAACTCGATAATGAAACTACTCCATTATTAAAGCAACTTGACTGCAAATCAAGTAATTAATTAATTACTTTGTTCGATATTAGATATTTTGTTTGACACCCGGGAGGTGGGGAAGGTATAATCAAGCAAGTGCTTTCGTTCGTGATACCCTTTGGGGCATCACTCACTCCGCCAAATGGAATTAAACAAATCAAGTATCAAATAGAGAACAAAGTGGAATAGTTTAATTAAAAAGTTGAATAGTTTAATTAAATAGTTTAATAGTTTAATTTTAAACATTAATTAATTAATTAATTGAAAGTTGAATTAACTATTTTTTACTTTCATAGTTGAATTAATTACTTGCTTTATTCAATTGATTTTTTGTTTAATTAATTACTTGCTTTTTTCAATTACTTTAAAAATAGTTTCATGAAAAAGTTTCATTAATTACTTGCTTGAAACAAGTTTAATAGTTTAATTAAAAAGTTTCATAGTTTAATTAAATAGTTTAATAGTTTGATTTAAAATTTTAATTAATTAATTAAATAACTTTCAAGTTTCATTAATTACTTTTATTGCAGTCAAAAGTTGAATAGTTTAATTAATTACTTAATTTTGAATTAATTACTTTTATTAAACAAGGATGAAAGAAGTTTCACGATAAGATGCCCACAATCGGATTCAATGAAACCCTTCTTGATAAGAGAAAAGCCCCGGGAGATTCTTGTACACAAAACGGGTGAAAGCGTTAGGCCAAATCCGCTATTTTTGCGGAGAAAAGGAGCAGCGCATGCAACCTCAGTCATCTCTGACTTCGACTTTCCTTAGGAGACTTTCTTGTGAAGCGAAAACAATTTCATTTAATTTTTCCTTGGGAAAAAGCGGCTTACCATCAGAAAACTAATAGTTGGGTTTAGAACGTCGTGAGACAGTTCGGTTCCTATCTGATCCCAAAAAAAAAATGATAGGCATAGCTAGGCCGTGAATAGCCAACCATATATAACACCCCACACCTTACACTACTAGCACAAGTCAGATGAAACATAACATGGTTTGGTTAAATTAGAGGTAATTTTCAAAAGTGCTTGAATCTCGTGTTAATGGGCTATATGTGCGTCTAACGCTTAAGAGGGTCATGTGTATACATGTTTTTTGTCGAATTGAGGAGATTACGACCTTAAAATGAAGTAAGAGAATTGAGGTGCTTGTAGGACTTAGAAGCTAGCAGGTGAGTCACCTACTTGCTTAGCTTAAATCGCTAACTAAACTGAGATGAGGCTCGACGTCGAAATTGTCCAAGTTCGATTATGAATAAAGTCCATGTTAAGGGTGTAACTTTGGCAAATATTTTAGTATCATAAATGGGATACATTTTAATCCCAATAAGTATAATAAAAATGGCCCAAATACCTCATAATACACTTAGCAAATTGGGCCCAAAACTAAGTGAAAGTTGGAAAGTAGGCAGCCCAAGTCCATCAAGTTGGTGCTCCAAAAAGGCCCAATTTTAAGGTCTAATCTGGTGGGTAAGCAACTTTATAATGTGCGGTATAATATGTTCAAAATTTCAAGGGAAGGTTGGCATAATATCTCTATATAAAGAGCTCCAAAGAAGCTCCACAATTCATTGTTCACTTGAACTCAAAAAGGACAGATTTGTCTTCAAAGTTCTCTCAACTTTTCTTCATGTTGTAAAGTAGATAAAAGGGACTTCTAGGGTTCTTGGATAAGACATAAACCTTGAATTAAGTGGTAAGTAGGTTTACACATGTGTTTAGTATGATTTTGGTATGAAAAACAAGAAATAGATGCTAGTTACACTTGCTGAAATTTGTTGGACAGATTCTGTACAGAAAGTTGCTTCACCTTTTCATTTTGTTTTGGTGATTTATCTATGGTTTTTAAGTTATATTATGAGGATAAATTGGTGATATTAACATGGTTTGAGTTATAAACATCGCCCTAAGGTTGCTACCCTGGTTTTGGTTTCATTTAACAAGCGCGTTTTATCGAGTTATCTTAAGCATCATGTTGATTGGAACTTGCGAGCTGTTGTGTGTAAAGCTATTAGCTCACGTCCTTCATGACATCTTAAGTGATGTTAAAGGACTGATTTAGGTCTTTTTATATGTGTAAATGTTGATGTAACAGTTTGGTTAAAGTTGGAATAGGTTTGGAGTTGTCGACATCGAAATGTAGCGAAGGGAGGTAACGTTATGCTGTCCATTTTTAGATTGTGTGGAATTGTGATGTGTTGTGCTTTGTAGGATGTTGTAAGACTGTTATGACATTAAAATAATCTGTACATGATGTGTACATGCTAATGTGTATTAGAAAATATGATTAGAGGCAGAAAGGTTAAAGGAATAAGCTCGGGTTTATAATCACCTGCTTGCTGCCCATGTATTGTTTTCTTATCTGATTGGGATGCCAAGGTATATCTATTGACTATTAATGCTAGTTTTATCACCTACTATGTTGTATACAAGTGTTTGGAGAAAGGGAAGGTTATCTTGAGATAGTAACAAGGTCCGACAACGAGGTATGTAAGGTTACTTGATTTCATATCACTTGGCATGAAATATAGATCTCCCCTTAGTACATAAAGGCATTCACCAACTCCGACACAACCATTAACCATGTCTCCACTCTTGTACATGTTCATATGATTCCATACATAGTCACCTTCAAAACTGCATACATGTTTAG
>JAOTQJ010000011.1:11998859-12012069 GCA_025642045.1 Solanum sejunctum | reverse complement strand
ACAAATGAAAAAAGCGCAGATAGTTTAAAGAGCCATTTTGCTTTATTCCATCATACTCCAAGGCCAAAAAATAGTCATTCTTTTGCCTATTTGTAAAATCGATTTTGGGGATATGTTTTGAATTTCTTTTGTCTATTTCTTAGGATACTTTTTTAAAAAAATTGACTTTTTAAAATCAAATATATTTTAGTTAAAAAAAAATATGTATAGAAATTTAACAAAATCTTCTCCATTTAATTGCATTATATTTATTATAGTTAATATTTTACATCATTAAAATAATAATATAATAATTAAAGAAAAATCATGAATAGAAGTTTTACAGATATTGAACATGAAGTAGTCTTCTTATCCCTTTAGAGTTGATATGATTTTTAATCTTCAAACAGAAATAGAGTATAATATGTCAAATTTATATTAATGCTAGGATAATAATCTATACTATATTAAAATCGTGAATGCCCTTAAAAATGTTGTTTGAACTTTTGTGTTTTTGATTAAAAGATTCCTCGTTAAACAAAATCATCTTTTCACTCTTTTTTGAATTTATTTTATATTAAAAAAATTAAATATAATAAACCTAATAAAAATTAAATAAAAAAATTTCTTATTATGATTAAATTTATATGCAAAGAATCTCTTATCAACTAAAGTAAATTTGATTCAGAAAAAAAATAGTCAAAAAAAATTCAAATAATAATTAAAAGAAAAATTACAAAAAGAAGGGTAAACGGTCCAGAGAAAAGAACCCGAGAAGTGCACAATAAAGGTTTTGAAAACATAGGCAAAAAAAAAACTCTTTTTTTGAAAAAACGAAGGTAAAAACTTTCCAAAAAAAGTCAAAAACAAAAAACTCCAAAAAGTTACAGATAAAAGACTATATTTTTCTATTAACAATTTACCTAATATTTTGGACTGAAACATACGAACACATGAAATATAAAGTTTTACAAAATAATACTAAAACACATATTATCTATATAAGGAGTAAATTTATATTCATGTCAAAGCAACACACTTATATACCACTGGTTTAGAGTGGATAATATTTTTCTTCTCTTTCATAATATTATATTTGTCAGGCCTCGGGAAGGTACCCTAAACGTAACCGACACTCAGAGACTATTGCTAGTCCCCAAGCGAACCACTTGGCCTCATCACATTCATTCATTCATACATTCTACTAATCAGCGGAAGACAGAAGGGAATAAATGGGCACATCATCATCTGGTCTCAAAATAATATTATAATAAAAGGCCAGTAGGAAAAACTAGCTCACAACCTTACATAATATTCGACTCTAGTCTATGAAGTCTCTATCACTATCAGGTGGTGCCAATGACAGACCCATGACTACCTCAACCAAAATAAAGCTAATAAGTGTCTAACTCTAAAGCAAGATGAAATAAATATAATGAATCCTCCGAGGTAGGGGAGGATCACCAATCAGCTGAGCGTCTCAAATCCTCAACGATGCCCTGTTGATGATCTCCAAATCTTGTATCTACATCATGAAACGAAGCAATCCCATAGGGGGATATTAATACGTGAAATGTACTGGTATGTAAAATAGCTGAGTGAAATCGAAATAGGTAGAATAATATGAAACAACATCAACTCAAAAGGATAACCAATCAAACTGTCAAATGTCTATCTAAAGCAAGAATAAATAGTAGACAGTGACTCATCAATATCAATCAAGACTCATACCATCAACTCAACATTAGATTACTATTAATGGGGAACCTATCTGGGAATTTCTCTAACTGACAACTGATGTGCTACCGAAATACAACACATTTGGCGCCTAAGACAAGGGATTTTGCGAGTTCTTAATGCGACTTTTTATGGTTTTTACATTTTTTTATGTTGTTATTGCAGAAAAGATAGATTGGCATAATTTTAGGAGAAAATTACAGATTTTGTTGAAGTGCAGGACATACGAGCATTTCTACGAATCGTAATCCAAACTATGAGTCATAAGTGATCTAATAGTAAGAAATAGTGAGCAAAAATCAGAAATATGCTAAATGGAGGTCATCCCTACAAGGCCACTCTATGAGTCATAGGTCCCACTACGACTCGTATAGGTGGATTTGTAGCAAGAAACAGAGCGTTAAGAGTTTGGACCAAGAACCGAAGGCCTAGACTATGAGAGGAGCATACGAGTCATAGCCTAAGCAACAACTCGTACCAGTAGGTCATAACAGTCAAGTCCAAAATACCAAGTTTGTATCACAAAACCCCTATACGACTTATAGGCCACCCTACGAGTAGTACCTATGCAACGTAACTGCTGCCAGTTGTCTTTTCTATTTAATTTTTAAGGTTAAATTATAAATAGTATAAATACTTAATGTTAGGGTTTTAGAGGCATAGCTAAAACATTAAATATTGTAGAGAACATTTTGAATATTCTCTCTTGAATATCTAAGGATTTTTCTAGGGTTTAGAGTAGATTCTAACTTTCAATTTGAAGACCCCCCAAAACACATATTGTACTCATTCTCCATAATCCAAGCTTGTGGTTTACAACTTGTGGTGCTCTTGTTCTTTATTATTTTGGATAAATTCTCAACTGTCTTCTATTTCCATTGTTGTTGATTTTCCTCAGCCATGAGTAGCTAAGCACCTACAACTTGGGATTGTGGGAACATGAGTAGTTGACTTGAAATAACCTAGACTTTGTGCATTTCTTTGATTGGTTGTTTACATGTATTGTTTATTTCCCTTCATTTTGATTGATATTTGGTGGTGGCCAACACCAAACCCTGCCTACTATCATGATCCCTACCAAGGTAGTGACAAATAGGAAAAGAGAAAAATGATAGGATTCGATTGATGTGTTCTCATCTAATCAACCAAATTTTACCAAGGGGAGGTTCACTGGGACAATGAGCAGCAGTTAGTTTTCACACCATGGTTGCCAACCACGCGCCATAGTGAAATTCGATCTTCACTTTCACAAGAGGGCTAGAGGAACCTAAGTTACCGTCCTGCATGCGAATTCCCAATTAGAGTTATATTGTCTAGGGTAATCGAGTCAACGAATCATGGGGAATACAATTCTCAAGTTATCCCAAAATTTGAGTATCTTCCTGCATAGTTAGTATAGTATTTATTTTTATTTTTATTTTTGTTATTAAATAATATAACCCCCACCCCATCTAGAGATTTTAGTAACCAATGGTTGAAATGATTGGTAGTGGATCTCTATAGTCAAATCCTGTATTCCCTGTGGATTTGACCCTAACCTCTGGTTATGTTAATTGCCGACAGTGACCGCTTTCTTATTGGAGTGTGAATATTATCAAGAATTTTGGCGTCGTTGCCAGGGAATACAGCTAGGTTCTTGACTTGATTTCACTATTAGTTAATTCAAGTATTAGTTTCTAGACTCTCTTGTATTGTACTTTTATTCTTGTTTTTATGATTTGATTTTATTTATAAGGTGTACTAGGTTGTATGCCTAATACAAGGAGCCGAGATAATCTCTTAGCTTCGATCAATTTGGAGATCTACTGACTCTTTAGGAGAATGACTCAGGTGAATAAGGATATCATGCTTGAGAAAGAAATGAATATGAATGATGATATTGGGAGAGAAGATAATCCACGACCAAGGTATGGTAGGCCACAACTGAGAGACTTCAACGAAAATACTTATGGTTGGAATCAATATCGCTTGAACCCTATGGTCATGGATGTTATGGGTGTTTTAGTACTACTGCAATTATCGGCAGATGCTAAGTTATCGGTATCAAGTAGATTACTTTAAATGCTCCAGAACCGTGGTTTATTCACTGGGCTACCTTTAGAGGATCCCCACCATCATCTCTATAATGTTGTCTTCATCTACAAGAGTGTCGTGGGAATGCAAAATTTTTCTATTGATGTAGTTGCTTCACGAGTGTTCCTATTGTCAGTAACTAGTAATGCAACTGTTTGGTTGTTCGAGCTTCCTCTAGGTACAATAACAAGCTGAACAGAGCTTCAAAGGGTATTTTTAGAGAGGTATTTCCCAAGATCAAAGAATCTTAAACTCAAAGACCAAATAAATAACTTTGAGCAAGTACCAGGAGATTCTATTACCACCATTTAGGAGAGAATCACTAAATTCTTGAGGATGGTCCCTGATCATAATATTATTGGTGATGCCTTGGTTGAGATTTTTTATCGGGCACTTGACGAGAATAGTCAAGCTTATGCTGATACAATCATGGGAGGCATGTTCTTGACCAACCCTTTGCATTAATAGCTGCCAAGATAGAGCAAGTGGTCAAAGCCAATAGAACATGGGGTCAAATAGAGTGAGATGCGATGAAGACTTCTTATGCAGTCGACACCAAGAATGAGTAAGCAAAGGTAAATGAAGAGATCATGAAAAAACTTGCACAACTTTGCATAAATATGGATCTGGTTTTAAAGTAAAACCAAGTAAGTGTTCAAGCGGTAGCGCACCAAACTTCTAAGTCTCCCATATATGAAGATCCATTCTTTGATAAAGATGCTTGCTTCGTGAGTAACCAAGCGATGGGTTTCCAGAATAACCCCAAAGGGGCCAACTCGAACTATTGGAGGCAAGATTCCCTGAATCAAGGTCGGAACTACAACCATGATGGTGTTTATAGAGAAAACCAAGGTGGCTACTATGAAAGAGAGAAAGTGTGGCAAATGCTGAATGGGGTAGATGAGATGGCTATAGGAATGGTCCTTAGTGCTACCCTACAATTGTAATGCCGTGCCAAGTACTTCACGGCTTGAAGAAATATTTGACAAGTTGCTAAAAAGAGCTGAACACTAAGATGAGACCTTGAAAGGAATGAAATCGAAACCTATCAGACTTATCAACATCAATCAAGACTCATACCATCAACTCAATAGTAGAGTTCTATTAGTTATGAAACTATATGGGAGTTTCTCTAACTGATAACCATCACCTATGAGTCGGTGATGATACAACAAAAGAGATGTCATTGCCACATCCATCCAATACCTTGCCAAGGTAGTCGATGTGTCTATCAGTGGATCCATAAATCTATCAAGTCCTCTTTTGGGATTGAGGAAACATTCATTTTTCATGGTCCAATCCTCTTCTACGCTAGCCACATAGTTAATAAGTGTGAGTGGGACTCACTCTAACTCATTTCGGTGCTCAATACTCCTCCCAAGACTCAACATACTCATACGCTATCAAAGATTAAGATTTCTCATTACTTAATCTCTTTTGGACAAGAAACATCAAGTTATCTCATCATCTATCAAAGGCTTAAAACAATATTTAGGGAATAATCAAATAGACAAATCATTAGAGTTCATTTATGGGGACTCAAGGAACTATCACGTTCTATCAACTCATTATCATTCTTACATCACAATCACAATCATAATCGAAATCATCAATCAAGTCTCTAGACTCATACCCTATTTTCTTTCATGCATGCTTTCAAGATCTATCATGTAGGATTTATGCAATATATCATGTAAAGTATTTAATTCAAGAAAATAAGTTTATGATGATCATAAATGTTTTAACAAAATTTACGTAAGTAATATAGTTTTCAAGAATTTAATCAAGATACTACTTCAAGAATCATGTATGGGGACTCATGGACTATGAACTCATCTATGACCATTTATGGGGCACATAGGAGGGCAATCTCATGCTTTTAGTTTAGCCTTATAGAACTGGAAAGTTGATATTACAATCAAAATTTGATGACGACTAGTTCTTGGAGAAAATTCTCAATCTCGGGTAGTTCCTTTAGAGTGGAAGAACTTGGAAAGACATTTTTTGAAGGTCTTCTCCTTGATTCTTGAATTCTTGACATAGAATTTTTTAGAGTTCTTGGTGAAGAAGCCTACATTCTTGAAAAAGAAGAATCAAGAAAACTTTTCGTGGGATTCTTGAATTGGTCTTCTTGAAATCCTAGGTTATGATGTAAGATTCTATTAGAGATTCATGAATAGATAAAGAAATATGGGTTGGGTAGATTAAAATTTATGAAGAATAACTCACCTTGAGGATGAATCTTGAAAGCTAATCCTAACTTGATGACTTTTTTGATGATTCTTGAGCGTTTATGTTTGGGAGTGAAGAGAGAGGGTTTTGATTGTAAAAACTGATGTTTCATGCATTTTGGGACCTTAAATAGACCTCCAAAGGTTATAGGATAAAAGTACCCTCAAAATAAAAAGGAAAAAAACGTTATTTCTTATCCAGTATGGGTCCGCATTTGGTCCGCGATGCGCTTCGGGCGTGGACATTCAGACAACTTTGCACTTTTTCACTAAAATGGTCATAACTTTATACTACGGACTCTGATTAAGGAAAAATTAAATGCGTTAGAAAGCTAATTAAAATATCTTCAATTTGTTGTATTATGAGTCACCTAACTCGTTATAATTTAGGAGATATGAACATTTGAATTTGACCCTTCTATCTACTCATACGAAAACTTAGTTGGTAGAAATATTTTGGACTTGGCATGATTTAAAGGATCCCTTATATTCGTTTATTGAACTTAGAAGAGGTTGGAAATTGACTGAAATTCCCCTTAAAGTAAAATGATTTTTTTTTAAAAATACAAGGCATGTCCGTATCCCAGGTGCGTCGCGCCTTGGGCGTGCACAACCACTATTTTTCTTTTTAGATACTAAAAATTATTTTTTGATCCAATGGCTCTAAAATTATAATGAGACCATTTCCTCATTTAATTTTTTGTTTTGATCACAAATTCGGTCTCAAATTTTCCATCGGAGCTTGAGATGACGTGTTATGCGTATAATTCCATTCTATGGGTATTTCGAAAATTTCATGGGATGTTACATCATCTCTCCCTTGGGGTCATTCGTCCTCGAATGATCGGTAAAGGTGAATATCAAGGCATGAATAGACTCAGAATTCATCTTGCACTCCCATCAGTTAATCAATTTTGACTCCTCATCTCAAGAATAGACAAATCACTCAAGAAAAGACATTCAATTTAGTTAAGGGTAAGGACGTTACCTTCAACATTCTTATCATCAGCTATGAATAACAATCAAGACTCCTTTAAATACTCAATCGACTAACCTGGACAGTCACAAGTCACTCAAAATAGATAAATCAGTTTTGATCAAGAGTAGAGATACTCTTTTAGACATTTTCACCATCAAACACGAATGGAATGTCGCAACTTAGTCAACTCAAATCATTTGAACACCTCGACAATCAACATTTCAAACTAAGGAAGGAAGCCATCAACTCTAAAGGATAATGAGAGCATCAATACATAGGACTGTATGTACAACTCTCAAGCTTAGCACCTCATCTCAATTGTACTCCCTTTCATGGCACTCTACTCCCTCAACTTAAGCTTATAGCTCTTACTCAAATTTCCATCTAACCACCTCCTCCTTTTCCATTCAAGCCTGCTTCTAAGCCTCAAGATGTTATTCACAAGATGATCATATTCCTACAAAGCTAATTCTTAATACTCAGCTCTAAACTTCCACAGGGGCTTCCGTCAAAATATCACTAGTCCTATTCATTACTCCACTACTCTTCCTTAGCCCTTATTACAAAGTATTCACTAGTCTATCATTGATACTTGCATAATAACAATCATGAATTCAAGCCTATCACTCTAACCACTTCAACTATACCTTAGAATTTTCAAGCCTACTTAGCACTTCTACCTCCACCATTTAATGAGTTCTCGCTTAGAGTCACACCAACATACTCTTACTTATCTACTACTCATCATAAGGTTTTATGTTTGTCATCCTTTCTATCTTTATCACTACAGGACACAAGTTTAACACCAATATTATAATAAGGATACACTCACTCCTCCTCATCAACCCTCATCTTCAGTCTACTACCATCAACATTACTATTTGAACGGAGAGTAACTCATCATCTTTCTTTGGCAAAACCTCAAACTACTACATCTTCATGCAAAATAAGCACGAATACAATTAAGAACTCAAATAATTAGATACTCAAATACACATTCTCAAGGATAGACTTCGAACACAATATCTAGCATTTAAATGTTATCTCCAACATCAGTATGAGACACAAATACTATCAAGGACTTGCATATTCAAGTATGCAGAGGCTCAAAAGGTACATCAACTCAAAATAGGAACTCAACTCCATTATCATAATCTAGGAGCACGCATTCTCTCCCATCACCCATAACTCGCCTACTATCGTCAATACTTCTGTCAAGACCAAAAAGTTGGATTACTCAAAGAGCTTGGAACGAATGATCATTAGCATGATTCAACTGAGAAATTTTATCTGAGAACATTCATAGATTACAATCTCTCTTGTCTATCAAGACTCATTTTCTTCATAGAACTATACGTAGTGTAAAACTCAGGCCATATCTCCTTCATTATAGGACTGTAAACTCTTGGATACATGGGGTAAGATCAAGATTAATGAATGAATTCATCATTTCTCATCCTCAAAACTCAGTATGAACGAGAATTAACATGATCTATATAGGACTAGGCCATAGGTATGACAATCATACACCAGAAGGGAATAGAGTATCACCTCAACTGAAGAGTAAAGATCATATGAGATGGAAAAGAGTTGATATGTCATCTTGATCAGCCTATCACTATCAAAGACTCAAGACCTACTCCGGTTTACCACTTCATCATCTCCCCCTTAGCTCTTAAGGTCCTCTCTCTAAATTTAGGACTCAATTTCCTCTACTTGGCTTTAAGCATATACCTCCACATGATCGAGGAATCACTATTCACAAGAATAGGCATCTTAAAATTTTCTACCACACTATAGTTGTATAAATAAATTAGCTACTAAAACTCTCTTCAAAGATACCACTCTTAGCTTCGTCTTGTCTCTATGGAAATCTCTCTTTATACTTGCTACCCTTATTGGCACACATAACCACTTCCCGCAGCTCTTACAATCTAACATCTTCTTTTGCCTACTGATGCTCAACTTATGTCCTCCCATAAACTCATTTGTATAAGACTTACACTATAATGGAAAAACTCTTCATCATCTATCTATAAGCCCCAATCAACTTAGTTACTTGGAAGGATAAGGAATGCTTACATCAGCCTACTTTACATTAACAACTCAAATATACTAGATAGATTCTTATAGCAGTCATGACTTAGAGCTTCACACTTCTTTACACAATCATGGGTATACATCTCAAGTCTCTTCTTATCTATTAAGCTATCCTCGTCTCGCTCATCTTACCTAAGGGGCTCTTGTACCCTGCCCATAGCATCACTTCCTCACAAGTCAACATCTTCTTCTCGAACATACACTATGGCAAGCCTCTTAGAGCAAATCTCCAACTAAGGCTATCACTATCATCATGCTATCTCTCTCTTCATAACACTCCGCAAAATTCCAAGCTTAGGGATTATTACTACCATCTACATCACACACTTCCTTTGTCTTATACCAACCTATAACTACTGGGTAATAATTTAGGAATATAGTCCTACTAAATCTCATAGAGAATACTTGATCCACATCCTCTCTTTATAACTCATGTACCATTTACTAATCTAGTATACTTCACCTTATTATCTAGCTAAGCTCATCACTGTATGAATCTCACGATACTCTCATGTCAAAATCATAAGCCTAGTTCAGGTCTATTACCTCAGAAGTCATCTATCTCCCCTATTTAACATCTATACTTCGCCCTCGCTAAAAGAAAATTAAAATACATCAACATAGAGCTCTTTATAGTTTTGAGCATACTCTAACACATTCGGACACAAACTCTCTCTCTCTTTATACCTCATCATGACAATCATAGGACACTTACTGTTCTTTCTTCGAAATTAGGAAAATCGACTCATAACCTTTACTTACCTAATAGGTACATAACTCTACCTGCAAGTCTCAATCAACCATCACTCTTGCTATCTTGTCCCTTTCATTCCATTATCATCCTTTTAACTCTAGATGACTCAATTGTAGTCAGGGTTTAGAAGACCTCACATCACACTCTTAGGTTGTAATATTAAACTTTTTAGAGACGTAAGTTTCTCTCTCATGAGTAATATAGGGAGCAAGTTTTGAATAAGAGGGTTTAAGTACGAGTACAGCTAGCTCAAATGCATGATTCATATGTAATAATGCACTCTTTTTAGTCATTCAACTTAGCACACTAGTTGGCTTCTCTCAAGCCTAATGCAACCTCTCTACCATTTCATTACTTTGTCGTAGGGGATCTCATTGGTAAGAGTTTGAACATTACTGTCTCTATCACCTCGTAGACAAGGCATAGTCAAAAGGTTTAGAGCATCCACGAATCACTATAGACTTCTTAGGAAATAGCTCTATCGTACAGTTTAGAATCTAAAAGAAGGAAAACAATTCCTAATTGTCCTAAAGCCTCCAAATTATGGATGTGGAGCTCTTCACACTGATAATAAGGACTCTACTAGACACGACTTCATACACTCCCTATGACTCTTGAACTCATGCTTTAATTCCAAATTTATCACGCCCTGAGAGGGCACAGGAATTCCATCTCTTCTGTAGTCATGCCTGTAGTTAGCCAGGGAGTTAGGAAAACCTCTTTCTGAGCTATCCATTCTAACCTGTATTTGCCTAGCAAGATACGTCTAGTTCTCCATCCGCTTGCCTTATCTTAGTAGGAAATTTGAACAGTCTCCGATTTCAAAGAAAAAGCTGAGGCGAGAGCTATACCTTCTAGAACCGGAGCAATAACCTACTATAAAGTAAGGAGATGCACAGGACTGATCCTTAAAGCAAAGACTCAGAATGCTCCCCGACTAAGTATACCCATTTAGACTCGCTTTTGTTTAATTATAAAGAAATCAGCACTTTGATGAAGATTTATAGCATCATTCAAGTAAATACAGATTAAGATCGTAGAAATATGAGCTTGTGATATAGCTCACCTAATTCCAGACCGGTTAATGGAACAACTATAAATAAATATAATAAGGGCTTTAGGTCATTCCCCCAGGGTAATTGGATGCATTGAGCGATGGGACCAGGGTCCAAAGGAGATGCTATAGAGGTTTTTCTATCATTGTCAGCTTAACGACTGCATTCCCTCACTCTCCTTTTCTTTATTACGAAGCGAGAGGTTTGTGTAGAGAGAGAAAGGAAAAAGATAGGCTCGTCAACTTAGGAGTTCATCTTGGGTCGTCCTAATCTGGTTGTCCTCTTCTCTGTTTCCTACCATTTGAACAAAGGAAATAAAAGCACAGAAAGCTGAAGGATTCTACTGCCACTTCTGAGCAAAGTTCCCACTGAAGAGGAAGTTGTGGAACAATCAGAGGCAAAGATGCCAGCTCTGGACAACGAAGAAATGGCTATGAGAAAATTCGGCTAATCTTCTTATTCCTTTAATGAAATCTATTTCATAAAAATCCACGATTATAAGACCAATAATATATTGCAGTTTCCCACATAATTTGATTAGGGCCCTTTTGAACAAGCGAATTAAGAATGCTCCAATTTTGTAACAATGAATAAAGAGGATGCTATAAATATTCCAAAAGATGCGACACTGATCGAAAAGATTGATATCAATGAACTTCTATGAAATGGTTTCATGGGATTCAGCAAATTGTCTTGATCATGGAATATCATTGAGAAATACGAATGTGACAACTAAAAGTGAATATAAGCAAGAGATTTTCAGGCTGATTATGTCTGAGAAGGTTAGGCTTAGTTTGACCTATTTTGTTATGAATTTCTTCCCACGGGGAGAGCAGGGTACTCCGCTTGAGGGCTTTTCTTCTCACAGAAATTGGCAATTCAATTTTATGGAAATTGTTGATGCTCATTGTCTTGCCAACATTGATAATCCCAATCTTGAAGTTTTTAAAGGTTCTATATCGGCGGGTCGAGAGATTTGCAAAACAACCTTAAATGCGTGGATGGTACTGTGGCTTATTTCAACCAGACTTAGCATGTAGATTATTTGTCTTGTGAACTCAGAGTCTCAACTTAAGACTACTTTATGGGCTGAAGTGAGTAAGTAGCTATCGATGTTACCAAACAAACATTGGAAAGAGATGCAGTCATTGTCCTTACATCCTGCACCTTGGTATGCTAATGTCTTGATGAACAGTCCTGGTATTGATTCCATTATGCTATTACTTGTAAGACCTATTCAGAGGAACGTCCTGATACTTTTGGTGGATATCACAACACTTTGGGAATGGCAATTTTTAACGGTGAAGCTTTGGGGATACCTAATGCTATTAATATTGCTATTGCAGGGGTTTTAACCGAGAAGACCTCTAATCATTTTTGGGTTATGACATCTAATCCATGTAGATTATCTGGTCAATTTTATGACATATTTAACAAGCCATTAGAAGATTGGAAGAGATTTCAGTTTGATTCAAGGACAGTTTCAGGGACTGACCCAAGTTTGAATGAAGAAATTATTTCCTCATATGGGATTGATTCAGATCAAGCTCGAGTGGAAGTTTTAGGCCAATTTCCTCAACAAGAAGTGAACAGTTTTATATCACAACATTACATTATTGAAACGATGGAGCATGTAACAACTCCAGACACTTATGCCCCATTAATCATGGGCTATAATATCGCTGAAGAAGGGGTTGATAAGACTGTTGTTATATTCCGCCGAGGCAATATTATTGAGCATATATTTAATTGGTATAGAACACCTATTCGAAATAACAATGTGAAGATATCTAATTTGATTGCTAAGCATAATCCTAATGCCATTGTGATTGATGCTAATGGACCCGGTGAGGTTGTTGCCAATTATTTAGAGAATAGTGGTTATGTTCAGATTGTGAAGATATTAGGGCAACGAAAAAGTACAAAACCTAAGCGATACCAAAATTTCAGATCTGAGTTACACGATTTAATGAAAGAAGCGATTATTGGGAGTTTGCAACTGCCTGCTGCCTGCCCTGATTTGATCAATGAGCTTAAATCTATAGAAGCTTTTTTAGACTTGAATCGAGATGCATTAGCACTGCTTCCTCAGAGCAGCGTGTCTACCAATTTCACCATAGCTGCCTGTCTTGAAATCATAATAGCCTATGAATAAGCAATCGTCGAGATTGAGTAAGCTATTTTTTTCATAATGATTCAAATGGATCAATAACAAGAAAAAGTTATTCAAATAGGAAGTTGAAGGTTCATTATTTTCGATTTGAGTTTAGAGTCTGAGTTTTTTTATTTAACCTGGGACTTT
>JAOTQJ010000011.1:11955850-11985823 GCA_025642045.1 Solanum sejunctum | reverse complement strand
AACATAAGGGCTCCTAGTTAGCCCATTGACCAATTAGGTCCCCAAACTTTTCTATTTTAATCCAATTTAGGACTCCCGACTTCAATCAAATTTTTACCCGCAAAAATTCTCGGTAAAATTTAAAATATACCTCAATCTCAATAATTTTTCCGAATGAGCAATTAACCTCCATTTAGTTAATTACGGGGTCTAACACATTTCACAACATTTGATCCGATAGCTCCAGCAAGATGCTGAGCCATTTTCACAGCAAATGTTGAGGATGTCATAGCAAGTAGGTCACTTGCTGTGTCATTTCACAACATATATGAGGATAGCCCCAGCAAGATGCTGAGTTGCTGAGTCATTTTCACAGCAAATGTTAGGAATGTCTCAGCAAGTAGGTCACTTGTTGTGTCATTTCAGAACATATATAAGGATAGTCCCAGCAAGATGATTAGTCATTGTCACAACAAATGTTAAGACTATCCCAATAAGTAGGTAACTTGCTGAGTCATTTTACAACAAATATTTCTATAAAAGGATATATTTCTATAAACAAAAGAGATATTTCTATAACATAAAATATCCATCGTCAACAGTCCAAAAAAGCTAGAAAAAGAAGAAAATACATAAGTTCATAAAATAAGTATCCATTATCAACATTCCCAAAAAGTCTAGAAAATAAAAAATACCTATCATTCAAACATTAAAAACACCCATTATCCAATCATTAAATAAACCTACTATCCAAACATTAAATAAACATCATCCAACCTAACAATAAATAATATAAATAACATCATCACATTGTGTGCTGCTCCTCCGTAGATGCTGTTGGTTGCTGCTTCTCTGTAGCACCTGCTGCTTACTGCCCCTCAATCACATCTACTGCTTGCTGCTCCTCTCTAATCACTGCTATCTACTGCTCCTTCCTAGAACTTGCTGCAATTTTTCTTACGCTTATGAGTGCTTTAGAAACTTGCTTTCTCCTTCTTTGCTCGTGAATAGGAGTATACGGTGACACCAACCTTGATGATGGGATGACATCCCTTTTGGATAGCACAGTATTCAAGGTTTCTTGAAATGACAATATCATCTCCATCATTTTATCCATCCTCTCATTATGTGACACCATCATTTTCATCATCTTATCCGTCCTCTCATTGCAAGTTTCACAACAACAAGTACTACAAAGTGCCTTAAAAATCCTAGCACCCAGCTGATCAAATTTATCAATGGTGAATGGAGTTCCAAAATCACCTCCACCACCAAAAGGAGAAAATCCTTCTCTATAACCAATAGCTGCTTCATGCTCAGCAGCAGTTTCTGCAGCATCTACCCCAAAAACACTTTCAACACCACCTACCCCAGCATCAGTTACCCCAGCATCAACACCCACCCCATCACCAGCACCAACATCAACAACTACATCCCTTTTGATGGTCGTTAAGCTGGCCAAATCTATCACTAACCTCATAATCCTCGGATCTTCTTCTTCTTGCTCGAGTGGCACAAATCCCGTCCAAAAGTCCATCTCCTTCTCACTTTTAGTCAGGATTAGCTACGGATAAATAATCTATAAATTAAATAAAATTATCTTAATAATAAAAACTAAAATATGAGAAGACAACAACTGTTTCAAAACTCCAGCAACTATTAAAGTTAGCAGACAATAGCTTTTGCAACACTTACCTCATCCGCCGGTGGATCAAAGAGTTTGTGGGCCTCCACTTTAGCATTGTTTGGCCCCGCCAATCATTGAAGAAGTCTCGGATAAGATACTTCTTCATCGAACTCTTTGAATATTTTCTGGAGATGAGGAACTTCAAAAGCCCAAGCCTAAATAAATCAAAGATATAAAATATTATTAATTAATATAATAAATAAATATAAAAAATACTACAACAAAAATACAACAAATAAAATTTACCAAAAGACCATGGAAAACTATATAGATTTGAGGACTTTTAATTGATGTCGCCGCCTTCCTCAGATATTGAACAATAAGGTCATAACTATCCCAACACCAAGGATAGGCACAAAATGCATTCGGGTCGGCCGCTAGCTTGAACCAAAAGTCCATCATATTAGTCCCTTGATCTCTACCCATAAGAAACTCACAACAAAGTAAATCAGACAAAGAGACTTCTTCACTCTCGTCTTGACTTTACTTGTCTACAATAGGTCAAGCATCTCTTTCAACTTACAATGTTTCTTTTTCATGCTTTGCATACTTTTTTGTATGTCTTTTTTGCATTTTTGGATTGGGAGGGAGGAGTAGATGGTACGTGACAATTCAACCTTGTCACAATAGCGAACTCTCTTATGCCAAAACAAACAGGCATGCCAGAAAAATTGATCTAAAAATCATTCTTACTACTAATCCAACGACGAAGAAGCTAATACATCTGCTTCATTTGCAATCTAGGGCGTATTGCCTTCACCTATGTCTATGTATATTTTTCCAAATACCATAGACTTAACAAAGGTCTCCAAGTCTTCCTTCACTAAAATCTTTTTAAAATCAGAAAATAATTTTCTAAGTTTTGATTTTATTCCTATCTCACCACTCTCACCTCGATTAAAAATCCAAGCATCTTAAACC
The DNA here is from genome assembly GCA_025642045.1 of Solanum sejunctum. NCBI lineage: Eukaryota > Viridiplantae > Streptophyta > Magnoliopsida > Solanales > Solanaceae > Solanum > Solanum sejunctum. Next base: position 11,983,236 of record JAOTQJ010000011.1, on the reverse strand, counting down.
CATAACCATTATACGTGAAAGCTATAACTGTGACAGTATTTGCAGCAGCTAGGGTGGTCACTATAGCAGTTGTGTTCCTTGGTGCAACATCTAAGGGACTTTGTTCAGCAGCTGCATAAGTCCCTGTAGCATCTAAGGGACTGTCATCACCAGTTGTCTGACTTAGTTCAGCAGCTGAGATACTAGCACCAGCAGCTGTTGCACTTGATCCAGTAGCTGATATACTAGGTGCAATAGCTGGGGTATTGTGTACAATAACTACTGGATTGAGTGTAGCAGCTGAGGAACTCTGTCTAGAATCTGTGAGGCTGGGACCAGCAACAACCTCAACATTAAGTTCTTCAATACAATGTGCCAGCTCTTGTTCTAACTGATCACCCTCTTGTTCATCTTCCAATAAAACGAGTCTCCTTCTGGAAGCTCTAGTAGGAGCATCGTCGAGTTCACGATTTTTTCGATTTGGTCATGCCATTTAAGTAGTTAGTCCTATTACAAAATAGAGATTATCTATTAGTTTGATCAATCACTCTCAATAAGCACAAGAAAAATCAATGCTTAAGAACCTCTCTACGTGAACAATATGTGCTCTTTTTTTTTACCAAAAAGTACAACAACAACAATAACCAAACAACTACACCACCCACATACCTAAAAGTGTATCCTCAAAGAATCCAACTAATCAAACAACACTAGCAAAAACATATCAAATAAAATCAAACAAAAACAACAACCACAACAGTTGTTCTAGTTATTCAACAGTTGCGATTAATACTTTAAAATCGACCAACATTTTTTCTCAAAAAGTACTACAATAACAAATATCAAATAACAAACAACACTCATACCCAGTTATGCAATTGTTGTAATACTTCAACAATTATTGTGAACCCTACTCGAAATCAACTAAACCAACCCAATATTTTGCTTGCAATGACTACAATAATAAAAATCAAACAACAACATCAACACCCATAACCAAAATCAACCAACCAACCCAACATTTTTCTCAAAACTCAAACAACACCAACAACACAAAACCCACATCCGAAATCAACCAAGCAACCTAACATTCAACAAAAATCAAACAATAATACCGAAATCAACCAACCAACCAAACATATTTCTCAAAATGACTATAAAAACACCCACACCCACACTCAAAATTGTCTTTTTCAAAGAGTACAACAACAAATCAAACAACACCAACTTGTAATTAGAGTATGACCTAACAAAAGACATACTTTTTCATCTTCCTAAACTTAAATAATTATTTATACAATAAAAAATAAAAGTATATTAGTGAAAAAATAAATAAAATCTTACCTTTAAAGAAGATGGGGTACGGCGACGCGGGAAAAAAGGACCACCGACGACCGAGAATAATGGCAACAGTGAAGGGACGACGACGACGAAGAAGAACGAATGCTTGAAAACCCTAAGAAATTTTTTGCGCCTACAAGAGGAGGAAGAATAAGAATAAGAAGAAGAAGAATAAGAATAAGAATAAGAAGAACAAGAAGAACAAGAAGGAGGAGGAGGAGGAGGAGGAGAAGGAATTGAAGGCTGAAGGGAAGAAGAAGAGCTTTAACTCTTTTTTTTATCTGATTTTGAATTGATGAAACATTATTTTTTAATTTTTTTAAAAAGTTATATAAGTTTCTTTTAACAAAGAAATGATTGTTAAGTTTTAAAAATATTACTTTTGGTCCCTGTTTAAGTTAATTAAGCTTAATTCTTAATTAGGGACAACTTTGACCTTCCAAGGTCAAAGTTGTCACCTTTTATAATTTCAAGACTTGAATGACACTTCTACTTCATTTTTCACTATGTTACTTAGAAGTACGTTTTATGCTTAAAACGTTACTTACAGTAATATTTATTAAGAATATGATCACGGGCACTGCAAGTGTAGAATTGAATCCTGCTTAGTAGGAGAATCTTTATCCTTAGCTATTAAAACATTACTTTCAGTAACTTTTAGCTTAAAAACATGATTGTCACTTACGAGCTATGTTAAAGTGATATTTGTCTATTTTTCAAATTGATCAAATACAATTATAAAAAGGAAAAAAAACATCCGTATACATTTTAAGAGTCTTTATTACATGAATGTGTCAACAAAATTTCTTTACCACCAAATGTCAATATTTTTTTTAACAAATGTATACATATGTGAGCAAAGTCCAAAAAAAGAAAATAGTAAAACAAAATTTAAGAATGTGAGCATTAAAGGTCTGCATTTAATGTTGGGTGCAAAGTATAACTAATGCTAGGGGATTGCTGCTTTATATATTGTATATTATTGTTTATGGGGAAGAGCCAAAAAAATTGCAACAAGACTAAGACAACTGGCACATAAAAAGCTAATTAAATTACATGTCCTTATAGCCTCTCCTCATTTAATGCTTGTAATCATTGTGGAAATATATAAGAATGTACTTTAAAATTTTTCTATCAAGTGTAATAAACAAAGTCATACACAATATATATGTCACGCCCAGGGAGGGTACCCTTGGTATGACCGGTACTCAAAAACTATTGCTAGTCCACAAGCGAACCACTTGGCCTCATCACATTCTAGTAGTGAAAGATATCCATGAATAAAAAAACACAATGAGAAGCAATGAAAATTGATAATAAAAGGGCTAAAGGCCAAACAAGCTATCCATCAACTGAATAAGACTAGTGTGAAAGAGACTAGTCAAAGATAACATCCCATCACATCACAGTCTAGTTTATGAAGCCTCTAAGAAATCTGACTAAGTGGTACCAATGACAAATGACTACCTCAAAATAAAATAAAAGGCTAAAACTCAAAGCTATAAGGAAAAGACATGACATCCTCCGGAAGCAGGGGAGGACTCACTAATCAGCTGAATGCAAGTAGGTCCTCAAGGAGGCACCTGTTTTGATGACCGCTAGTACCTGTCTCTGCATCATGGAAAGATGCAGGTCCAAATGGATATCAGTACATAAAATGTACTAGTATGTAAAATGGTTGAAAGAAACATGTAAAGAAAGAATAAATCATCTCAAATAACTCAACTCAAGAAATAGGAAACTCAATCATCATGTCAAGAGTCTAAAGTAAGAACATAATTTAGACAATGACTACTGATCTATCATCTACGTCCCATCTAATGAGAGTACTATCAAGACCTATTTGGGAGTTTCTCTAACTGATAACCATCACTTATAAGCTGATAATGACACAACGAAGCGATGTCGTTGCCACATCTATCCAATACCTTGTCGGGGATATAGGACATCCCATCAGTGTAGCCAAAGTAACATCAAGTCCTCATTTTGGTACAGTAGAAAACATCCAATTTTACAGTTCAATCCTCTCCTACACCGGCTACGTAGTTATTGAGTTTGAGTGGGACTTACTCTTACTCAATTTGGTGCTCAGTACTCCTCCCAAGACTCAATATGCTCATAAGACATCAACCCTGTGGTTAGCTCAATCATCTAGTCTAATTAGACATTTGTCAACTCAATCACATCAACCATCGACTCTTTGGTTACATCATTTGAAGATTCAACTCTTGACTCACAAGGGCTCTATCATGCACCATTCTAACTCATAGTATTTAGAAAAACAAAAGTAAAGTTAAAGGATTTAGGGATTCCATATACACTTTAGGCTCAAATTTTGCTCATGCATGCTCATTGAAGTAAAATATGTAAAAATAACAGGAAATTATACTAGGGTTCATATAGTAAGGTAAAATCATCTAACTCAAGTAATTAAATCATAAAAATAGTAATTCATGCAAGATTATATAGTAATATATTAGATTTTAAGAAAACCTTCAAGAAACATTCATAGGAGACTCAATTTACTCATAACTCTATCAATCCGGGTTATGGGACATATGGAAGAAAGAATTCATATTTTGGTTAGCCTTACACATCTGGAAGTTTTGAACCTTGAGGTCTCCAGTGCAACTTTATCAAAAAATCAAATGAGAGAGTTCGTAACAACAAGCCAAGAGTTCCAAGGGGTCCAACAGTGACAAAAGACTCCTAGTAGAATTTTATGGGCTAAGGAATAGGAAAAAGGCAATTTTGGCAATTATTCGGGAGTGTTAGCCTACAGCAACTGGCGTTGCTAGGGCCTCCTGTGTAAGTTTCTCAAAAAATTATATGAGGGGGTCTGTAACGAGCCCTCAAGAGGCTAAAGGAAATAGGCAACTTTTGTAATTTTTCATAGGTGTTAGCAGCTGCAACTAGCGCTACCGGAGGCTTCGGTGCAACTTTCTTGAAAAATCATACGAGTTGGTCTGTAACGAGCTTGCCAAGAGTCCAAGGTAGCCTGGTGACGTCGGAGGACGCATGGTAGGATTCTATGGGCCAAGGAACATAAAATAGAAGATTTCAACAGCTTTTTCTGCGTGTTAGCCCACGAAATTTGGCCCTACCAGGGGATCCAGTGCAATGTTTTTGAAAAATCAAATAAGTGGATACGTAATGAGCTCGTCTAGATTCCTAGGTGGCCTAGAAGTGCCGAAAGACGACTGATAGGATCTTATGGGCCAAGGAATATGAAACAGGCAATTTTAGCAGCTTTTCTTTGGTGTTAGCTCATGAAATATGGCGTTTCCAGGGGCTTCGATGCAACTTTATTGAAAAATCACACGAATGGGTTCATAATGAGCCCGCCAAGAGGCCAAGGTGGACCAGCATTACCGAAGGATACCATGTAGGATTTTATGGGCTAAGGAATAGGAAACTGGCGATTTTGATAGTTTTTTATGGGTGTTAGCCCATGGAATCTGGCGCTAGCACGGGCTTCGATGTAACTTTCTCAAAAATTGTACAAGTAGGTATGTAATGAACCCTCATAGAGTCTCAGGTGCCCCAAAGGTGTCAGAGGACGCCTGATAGGATTTTATTTGCCAAAGAACCGGAAACATGCGATTTCTGGAGTTTTTCTTTAGTGTTAGCCCATGGAATCTACCGCTGCCAGGGACCCCAATGCAATTTTCTAAAACAAATACATGAGTGGGTTTGTAACGAGCTTACCAAGAGTCCTAGAAGGCCTGGTGGCATTGGAGAACGCTTGGTAGAATTTTATAGGCCATGAAACAGGAAAGAGATAATTTTGATAGTTTTTCATAGGTGTTAGCCCACAAATTCTGACATTAACGGATGCTCCAACCTAAATTTCCTAAAAAAATCATATGAGTCGATCAGTAACGAGCTCACTAAGAGTCCCAGGTAGCCCAATGATGTTGGTGGATGCCTGATAGGATTTTATGGGCTAAGGAACAGAAACATGAGATTTTGACAATTTTTCGTGGGTGTTAGCTTATGGATATTGGCATTTCTTGGGGCTCCAGCGCTGCTGTAACAAGCTTTCCAAGAGTCCTAGGTGGCCCGTTTACACCGAAGGATGCTTGGTAGGATTTTATGAGTCAAGAAATAGGAAACAATTGATTTTGACAGTTTTTTTGAGGTGTTAGCCCACAAAATCTAGCACTGATGGGGATCCAGTGCAAATTTTTCAAAAAATCATATGAGTGGGTCTGTAACGAGCGCTCTAAGAGTCTTAGGTGGCTTAGTGTCGTCAGAGGATGCCTAGTAAGATTTTATGGGCTATGGAATATGAAATAGGCAATTTTAGCAGTTTATTGTAGATGTTACCCACGAAATTTGGCTCTATCAGGGGTTCTAGTGCAAATTTTCCAAAAAATTATATGAGTGGGTCCATAATGATCCCAGCAAGAGTCCCACTTGGTCCGACAAGAGTCCCACGTGGTCCCACGTCCAAAAATACATGCTGGGACGACTGCTATCATATATTACTTTAACAGAGCTTCGGCCTCCCAGCAACTCCATATCATGTATTTCAAGTCCTCCTTAACCTGTATCCCTACATAATTAACAAGCTGCCCCTATAACATTTTAGCTATCGGAGCTATTAGAAAAAGGTGTTGCATTGTTTCCTTCTCATGCTCCTCACAACAGTGGCATCTCGAGGCTGTTTGCTCTTTAAACCTTTTTAGATTATCCTCTATTGCTATTCTTCCCTTTGGACATCTCCACATTAGGAAGTTGATTTTAAAATGTACCTCACTGTACTTACCCATATCAACCTTCTCCAGTCTTGCACCCCTTTCATCCTCCTTATCAGCTAAAAAACTAATTTTACAGTGAACTCCCCACTATTCGTCTCCATCTACCTCGGTCTATCCATACACCCCTCCAATGTTTGTGGTTTAAATCTCTTCCTTGATGTGCTCCATCTTGTCCTCGTGAATCAAAAATTTCAGGTGAGGCAGTTCCCATTTACTATTCCTTATACATTGCTTAACCTTCATATCTTCATCCTGCACATTGCCTTCTAGAAAATATAATGCTCTTTGCTTGGTCCAATTATCAAACCAAAAATTCACCGTACTTTATTTAAGTTGCCACCACATATTCAACTCTACATCTTCCCTCTCTACTATCATTTTTTCCATACATATGAAGTATTCTTAGACTCTGCAATTACCGGCCGAAGCTTTTTACAATACCTTGCCCATATGTAATTGCTCCGCAGCATTGTAGTTGTCCTGATTCTCCACCAAAGTTAAGCATACAATGCCCTGGAGACATCCAATAGTAATCTAAAACCCAGTCCCCCTTCCACTTGAGGGTAACACATATCCTCTCATGCTACCCAATGTTTCCCTTTCTCTCCACCCGCTCTTCCCCAGAAGAATCGTGCAAATATTTGATGTATTCTCTCTGTTACCTTCTTAGGAGGGTTCATTATAGACAACAAGTATACGGGTATGGATTGCAACACATTCTGAATCAAAATGCACTTACCTCCATATGATAGCCACTTATTCTGCCATGCAAAGACTGTTCTGGAATTTTTTTACCAAATCATGAAATTAACAGATTCTTATTCTTCCATAAAATACTGGACATCCCAAATAAGTGAAAGAGAAAGAACTTTGTTTTATACCCGTAATCCTTCTTAATCTTATAGACACTATTAAAGGTGCGTTATAATGAAGGTAGAAGAAGCTTTTATTCAAAATAATCGTTTATCCTGAACACTTCTCATAACTTCGCAATACAAAAATCATTTTAAAAATTGAGCCTCTATTCCCTGAGCAAAACAAGATTGTATCATCTGCATAAGCAAGGTGATTAATCTTGAGGCTCCATTTTAGAAGTCCAAATCCTTTGAAACAAGGTTCTAAAGATTTTCCGAGAATGATAATGAAGAATCTTCAGCAACCTTAATAGAAACATATCTTAAGCTAGTTAACATTTCTGGGAAAGAATCAATTACAGTGAATTATAAGTCTAGCACCCATAGAAACTTTAAGCTGTTAAAAGTGTATGATGCATGGCCTATTGAAGATAATCCAATTTGTCTTCCCTTTATCAAGTGGAACAATTGTATTTCTGAACAAATCGAACTCCATTCTGCAAGACTATCACCTAGCAAGTAAAGACATAAGTGTTGTGGAATGTTATATTTCTTATAGGAAATAGAGGATGGATTCATATCATCATTGTCCTTGTTGATAGAGAAATTAGTATGATCAGGATATGTTTAAAAGATAAAATTATTTCTACATAGAGATATATTAGATCGTATTACCCTTGTATGCTTGTAGAAAGTTCTCCACCTTGGCTTTCTTTTTACAAAATTCAAGCAACAAGTCATGAATGCGATATGTCATGGCATTACCATTGGAACTTTTGTAGGAAACCATCACGAGGTTTCTTTCAATAAGGTTCTTTAACTAATCTTCTACTATATCTTCAGAAAGCTTCTCTTTTGGTGATCAATGCAATGTTTTCTTCCTCAAAATCCTCTTTCTTAGTAGCTTTTAGAGCCAAGTTCTTATCCTTCCTTTTGTTGTTCCAACTCTTTCTCCTGGTTCTTCTTAAGTTCATATGTCACCAGTATTCCCATCAACTGGTCTATGGTCATGGTGTCCAGATCCTTTACCTCAATGATAGCTTCTACCTTACTTTCCTAGGATTTAGGTAACACACTCAGCATCTTTTAGATGCCTTTGCAATGATTTCCTCCAACTAATAGATCTTATTCACAATTTAAGAGAACTTGGTTTTCATCGCTTGTATGGATTCCCTTTCATGCATCCTAAAAAGTTCATACTGTCTGTTAAGATTGTCAATCTTAGACTTCTTCACCTTATTAGTTCCTTCATCAGCAACCTGCAGTGTATCCCATATTTGTTTAACATCTTGACACGAAGAGATCCTATTGTATTCATCAGGACTAGTGCTGCATAGTAGGATCTTTTTCACCTTGGCATTGTTCTGGATGGCTAACTTGTCAGCATTGTTCCACTCACTACGTTCCTTGGGTACTCTTGGGCCATTAGAGGCAATGCATCTTTCATTGGAATCGTTGGTCCGTTTAGCACAATATTCCAGAGATCAAGATGTTCTTCTTCAATGTGATTCACCATACGAGTCTTCCACCATCCATAGTAGTGTACGTTGAATAGCGAAGGTCTGGACTGAGAATCTCCTTCTTGTGCAGTGGGTGGGGTCGCTATTATCTTTTTGAGGTGATTAACCTTAATTCGAAAAGACCTGCTCTGATACCAATTGAAAAGACTACTACCCCTACGCAACTAGTGAACCTGTTTCTCTTAGTAGTACCAGACAACACGTTAAAAAGCAGTAAACAAACCAAGCAACTTATAGTGGAAAAAGTCCTTGCTTACGGGAGAAACAACCACTACCTACACCAGTAGGATTTCAATAACTCTTATTACTTCAAATTTGAGCAATGTCAACTTGCAACTCACTCTTCAGAACTCAACTTATCAAGAGTCGAACCCACTTTCAATACAACTCGCTCACACAAAATAACTTCTTACAATATTTGTCCCTAAATAAAGATTCTAATAAGGTTGTCAAACAAACTTGAACAATCAAGAAAACCTAATTTTAGACCTTGCTTGAGTGTTCTCCTTAAGTGCCCATACTCTTGCTTGAAAGCTCACACCGTTCAGTTAGTTGCAAAAGTTATGTCTTCTTGGTTAAAGATTGTATATATATTAAACCCTAGAGACATTAAATGTAAAACTCCTTCCTTGAGTAGGGCACACAATTCTTTTTCATAAAGGAGTCCTTTTCCTAAGTTGTTGCCTTTCCCGAGTCCCTTTCTGATTCGATTTCCTTAAATAGCTTTCCTTCTCCAACTGAAATTCTGCTTGTGTCTCCTGATGCAGTTTAGCAGGACATGGTTCCATTTATCATCATTAAAACTTCATAGGCAAACCTGCAATAATCCTAACATAAGCTACACATGTTAAGTGTCAAGGGAAAAGAACTCTATAAGCTAGCACATTTATAGAGACACATTTAAGTTGAAGTCAAGACAATTTTTTTAATCCTTCTTAAGATCCCATCGTTTTGCTCCCTTGGTAACTCGCCCCCCAACTGTAAGTTTGGAAGTGGCAACCCCCTCTGCTAAACCAAACATCAATTTCCTCCTCTTTAAGTTCTGCTTAAACATTTGACGATAGACATTCTCTAGTTTACGAGGGAAAGAGCAGTCCCACACACTCTTTTGACCAAGGAACAACTATCAACAACTCGAATAATTTGTGAAAGCTCGAGTACTTGGCCTCCATTCTATTCATAAAATAGTTCATATTTAAAAAAGAGCTAACATTTGAGATTTTTTAAGGGAGAAGGCATAAAACCCCTTGTACTTGATGCGTTTTATTCAGTGAACACCTTAACTATTACCCATTTTAGATACCTCCCCCCCTACGAACTCTCTTAAAACTTGACCGCAATCCCCTGCAACGTCCACTTGTATCTAACGTGTAATGCACGCGCCTGACAGATGGAAAAACAGCTGATGTGGATTTTTTTTATGGAGATAATGTGTATTTTTTGTTCCCATGGTGGGGCTCTTTTTGTGTGACTTAATTTAATATCTAAACAATTTCATGCAAGAATTAGTAATATTATATTAAAAAGTGTCGGACGAATGAATAAAAATACATTAACTTAATGGGTTATTAATCAGCTCAAGAATTATTTGTGTTAAAATGGGTTTGACTTAAATGATCTAAAATGTATATTACAATTCAATTCATCCAATTTTTACTAAGTTTAATTTGCTTAAAGAAAAAGTTTATATAAATAAATATACACAACACATCAAATAAAAAAATATATTTTTTTAAAAATATGCTAACAAAATTTTGTAGGATATTTTACATATTATAATCCTATGAAATAAAAGTTAAAAAAATTAAGCAAAGAAAGAAGGAGAGAAATTTCTGAAATTTAAAATTTATAATTTGAAAAGGGAAAGAAAAATAAAGAAAAATGATGATTAACAAATATGTGGAGAAAGAGAGAGAAAATACTCAATTTATAGGAAAAAATAAGGAAAAAGATAAATGTAATTGTTGGGAACATCTGATTTGACATATATTTATGCCCTCACGCGCCCTCATGGAGTTTGTACTTTACTTCCATGCCAGTTGGACTATAAAGGGGGTCACAATTAACTTTTTAACGAGTTCAAGAGAGTATTTAAACGAATAATAGTTGAGGTGTTCATCGGATAAAAAGATTCAAGTACGGGGGAGGGGTTATACCTCCTGCCATTATTTAATAATCTATTTATTTTTTTGGCCTTTTCGTTTTTTATAATTCGAGTACTATTATTTAGTATTCTCCCTATTCCATGAAGTTAATGGTGAGTCAACGGCATTATTAACATCTACTTGAGACTTGAACAGTATCAATAGCAATACAGAAAGTTCAAAACTTAATTAGTAGTGATGTAAAAGAAGAAAGGAGGGAAAATTAATCCTGTCAAAATTTGGTCCGTCATAACTTCTACTAAAACTAACCTTATTTCTTAAATTAGTTCCGGACACGTGCGTTGCTCGTGTATTCCATGTCAATTATTACAAATTTTTTAAAATAATATAAATACTGTTAAAAACATGTGTTGAATTAATTAACATATATTTAAAAGTGACATATACGATTCCGAAAAGAGAAATGATTAATCAATTCAACCAATTTGACAAATGAATAGAAAGTAATTAATAGTTGTTCAGTTTGCATATGTAGTTAGATAAGTATGATGGTTAATGAGATTACTTTTGATGTTGTTATTAGATATAAGCATGCATATGTTATTTCTCATTTATTTATTCCTTACAAAAATATTTTGGGTGCATGCTCTACTATGCCATTTTGATTAAGCTGGTTTCATAACTTATATGATGGCAACATGTGAAAATCAAATTCAGACTTAAGTACCAGTAACTCTTCTGGAAAAATAAGAATAATATATCAATACTAATTTCTTAAATAAATAGAAACAATGATTGAAACACAGTATATAGTATTAGAAAGATAAAACTAAAACACTATCTACTTGAATAATGGAATTTGAAAATTGATTGTATAACATAATATACAAGGAATACTTGTTGCCTTAAGAACTAATGATATGCTAGTCTTCTTAAGTTCTAGCAAGAAAAAATATAAAATGTGAAATGATCACTTTTCACCGATATAGCTAATGTTCCTTGCAATAACCAAAACTAAATAAATAAACTAATGCTCACTGTACTTAGAAAATAAATCCTGATGATGTAACAAAATACTGAGAGCTTGTTTCAATAATAACTTTAAATTTGATAAATACTCTAAAATTTCTAGTCATACCGACTTAAGATCTATGAAATCCTTTGACAACACTTGTTAATTTGGGAGAAGATCATGAGTTCAGAGTCACCCTTTGAAAATTAATTCAAATTCGTTAAGGATAATAATAATAATAATGATGATTTTTTTTAAAAAATATAGCGAAGATGATTAAATAAAAATGAGCTATAATTTGTTAAGGCCCCAAATATAACGTTTGACCTTAACTTACCTAGATGAAACACGCATAGATGGCACAATTTTTTATACATTATGAAACATCTAGTTATGTTGTAGATGTCAAAATATTCTTTTGACTTTGAAACACATCAAATAGTCAAGTGCGACAAAATCTAGAACAAAAAAGGAAGAATTTTTGAATGTCATTGAAAACTAATAAAAATGAATGAGTTTTTCCACAATAGAAGACTATAAAGCCATGAACTTTGATATAAACAAGCTTGTCCTTTTCACTTCCCTGACCTTCAAAGTAACTTTGGCATGTTCACTCTCGGAATAACAGTTTTTCTCGTGGTGTAAATGGGATTAATTAATAGATATATTAATATGTAATAATTTTTAGTAGTGAATTTAAAAATATTAATAGCCACATCTTTAAATAAAGCCCCCATACACGGCCTACTGATTTTAGTGTTGAATTGGAATAAATATTACGACAATTTACACTTCAGAAGTCACTATCAAATTCTATGAACATTCTCATTTCGACTTTAAAAGTAACTAACAAATTTAATATAATATTGTATAACTAGTTAGATATTTTATAATATTTCAATTTAGTGTAGTGGACAAAATGGTAATTCAATTTTACACTGTGAAGCTTCTCACTTTTAATAATATAATATATGATAATAATGATATGATATGATACTTTAAAGAATGTAAAAAGATTGTCTGAAAAAAATATTATGGAAAATACATATAATCAGTAATGATTGAGAACATTTATTTTATATTGATATATGAAGAATGTAAAAAGATTGTCTGGGAAAAAAATATTATGGAAAAGATGAAAAATACATTTAATTAGAAATAACTAAGAACATTTATTTTATATTGATAGAAATGAAGAATATAAAAAGAAGTTACCACCATAGGAAATAAAACAAAGACTATTTCCTGATTGAAATAACTACATGGAATAACTAAGAAATTTATATATTTGACCATAATTAATTGCTGATAAATTTCATCAAGTCTTCTTGTATTTTTACCATACGTTTGCGTAGCATGCCTTCTTGTATCCTCAACATTAACATTATGAAGGAGTCATTTAATAGGTAAAAGAAATCAATTTTTAGTCATTTTAACATTTTCAGAAAGCATTGAAGTAGGATGAAAGAATTTGACTGGTCTAGATGTTATATCAATTTTCTGACATTACGTGAAGATTTTTTTTTAGAATTAACTGAAATTATTATATATATCTATTTATAATATTATATTATATTAATGGTATTATTATTGTATTAACTCATAAGTAATGACATAAGAGTAAATATTTAATGACATATGGGCAAAAAGGTAATTCAACTTTGAGTCTAAGATCTTCCACTTTTAGTCTATACCAGTTCTCAAACACTTGCGTTGCACGTGTATTCTATACTACTTAGTATAAATTTCTTTAAAAAGAGCAAAACAAAGATCTACACGGCTTAAAAAAGTTTGTTATATGTACTCCCTCCATCTCATTTTGTGTGATATCCTTTGATTTGGCACGTTGTTTAAGAAAAAAAGTAAGACTTTTGAAACTTATGGTCTAAAATCATTCTTAGATATTTGTATGGTTGAGAATTATTTCATTAAGAGTAAAGGGGGAATTTCAAAGTTAAATTGTTTCCAATTAGTGTAAGGTGACATTCTTTTTGGGACGGACCAAAAACGAAAGAGTGCCACATAAAATATGACAGAGGGAGTACTTAATTTAAAGGGAAGTTAATTGAAAGAACGTACCTTTTGTTGCGGAAAGTGCTAAGAATACACCATTCACCAAATATTATATTAAGTATCTTAAAGAAGAAAACATATAATAATTTGACATTGTGCCAAAGGGTAAAGCTAGTGATTTTATAGAAGGGAAAACGATATAAAAAATTCTTTAACGAATGAATAAGCTTGACTGTAAAACTTCTTTAACTTCCAATTCATTCATTATATGAATTAATAATATTGATGAGCCATAGAAATACACCTCTTATAATGCTTTAAACAAAGGATTTTTATGAGTTCTCAAGCAATCTTGTTAGTTTGATATTTATTTTTGTTGTTTTTCAGGAAAAAATATTTTTGCATGGCTAAAGGGACGAATGAGAGAAAAATGAACATAAAGAGCCAAAGTGTGAGTATTCGGAAGAGACCCAGGTGACTAGAGAGGAATTAAGGCCAAGTGAAGGTCCACGTGGACATCCATGGCTCGTGTAACTGCCCACGAGTTGTGAGGTCCTTCGTGGCCTCACACTTGGCCATGCCGTCCCACATGGAAGTGCAAAATGTCCAAGGCAAGCCTCATGCCGCACTTGATGGGCCGTACAACGCCCCGTCAAAGTGACGTGAAGGCATCACCGTCGAAAAAACAAGCAAAATGCGTTAAGAGGAGACATACGGAGTGTGTCACGGGCCATCTGACCAACCGTAGTCTATGACATGAGTGCGTGAGGACGAATGGAGCGAAAAAAAAGTTTAAGGCAAACCAAACGAACCGTTAATGGATCGTCAAAGGCTACACGGGCTGTTTACCTGCTCGTTGACGAGTGACATAGTGAAGCGAGTTTTGGAGACCAAGTATGACCAAACGGAGCGTTAAACGGTCCGTTCAATGTCTCATTGACCGTTTAGTGGTCCTTTGCCATGCCGACGTGATTTTTCCTACGTTAATTAGGATTAGGCTTTCTTTGTATATATATATATTTATTTGTTTATTTTATTTCATTTTTAGGGAGTCTTGGATGGCTAGAGAGGGAAAGCACTGGCAAATATTATTTTCCTTGAGATTTAACAAGATTTTGGAATTTTGCTTATCAAGTTCAAGATTGTAACTCGTGGATTCATTGAATTTTCAATAGTAATTACTTATTATGAATTCTTTTTATCATTGTGGATTTTCTTTCTTGAATATGCTATGCTAAACCTACAACTATGGTTGTGGGAACCATGACAAATCACTAAGATAGACGAATATGAGGTAAATTTTGAGATTGATTAGTGCATATATCACAGTAATCTTCGTTATAATTTTTTCCTTGATGAGTCGACGCATTAGGGTAAGCCTTTATTCGTTACATGCCCAAAAGGGATGTTTTGATTGGGAAAAGAGTTTTACGATGGAAATTTTGGATTTTTAACCTAGTCTATGTACTTGACACCGAAAGATGAGAGTATTTCGGGATTAATAACAAGGGTTAGTACGTATACGTTCTGAGACCGAAAGGTGATGAATGAAATGCATCTAAGAAGGACAGAGAGGTGAATTAGATGTTACATAACTTGTTAGATCTTATATACATAATTATGAACGAGTTTACCACTAGATTCTGCTATCGCATTAGGTGTCATGGGGAACACAATCCTAGCTTCACATATATATATTGTTTGAAATATAGTAGTCCTTGCACTCATTTATTGCTTCATTTTAGTAACTTAGTTTGAAAAACCAAAAATCTCCGTTTACTTTATGCACGTTTGTTTCGGGAATAGATATTATATCTGAAAACGGCGCTAATAGATATATTCTCACTCATTCCATGTGGAATCGACCTCAACTCTGGTTGAGTTCTATATTTTTGATCAACGACAGCTTTACTATGCCTTTTGGAGTGTATATTTGGGCATTTCAAATATCTATTGTATATTTAATTAGATTTGATTTACTGTATTAAACTATTTGAATAATGAAAAATAGGCTTTACTTGTGAATTTTTTCTAATGCAATATAATATTTTCCTTCTTGCGTTAATGCAGTAAACAAAACATTTAGCCATTTTGTCCGTTTTTGTAAGTGAATTTACTAATATATAGTAATAACAAAAGAAATTTGCAATAATATAAATTAAGAATTAAAGTGCAACCATTGGAATTCAAATTATGTTATTAAAATATTAGTATTTAGTTACATATTTAATTATTTCATAAAGTGGAAGGGTAAAATGGTAACCCAACTTTGAAGGTTGGTGCTTCTTACTTTTAGTAATACTAGTTTTTGAATATGTGATTTGCACCATAATCCATGCAACTTTTTTATAGTTTATTTTAACAGAAATAAACACTACTAGTTTAGTTATTAACATATTTAACTAAATAATTGCTGTTAAAAAATTAATAAAATATAAATAATGTAAAGTATAGAATAAATAATTAAGATAAAGAAATTGAGGGAAGGTTGTACAGAAAGTGCTTAATAGGTCAAGCTCGAAGAGAATTGTTATTTTCGATTTTCCATGTTGAGGCTTTCATGAACTATTTTGCATCATGCTTACTTATTGCCAAACAATAACATACCTAGTGTGATCCCATAAGTGGGGTTTGAGGAGGGTAATATAATGATCCTTGGGGTCATTTAGATAGTTTTGTTGCTATTATGTTGATATGAGCATGTGTATAGTGACCTCGGGTCTGTTGGGATGATTATAGATCGGCTTATTCGGGAGTTATATGGATTTTTGTGTTAATAGGGAAGTTATATTCGTAAAATGAGTTTTTGGGCAAAGTCCTAGTAAATGACCTCAGAATGGAATTCTGATGATTCCATTAGTTCTGGAACGGCCGAATTAGGCTAGGAGCATATCTGGTGCAATTATATTATAGATTGCAAATTTGGCCATAGGAACTGATAAATAGTTGACCCAGTCATTGGTCTCAGGAATCGTGCCCTGGATGAGAATTTTGATAGCGCAGTTAGCTCCAAAACATTGATATTGGTCTAGAATGACACTTCATCTAATACCAGGGACGTCCGAGTGTGATTTGATTCTCCGAGGCTTTCTGTTAAAAGTTACATATAAAGGAGTGGGACAGTCACTTTATTGTAGGAAGTTTCATTGAAAATTTTGACTGCACTGTTGGGTTCAGAACGTCAATATCCATAGGGTTACATAGTTTGTTTGCAGAAATTGAAGTCTAGACAAATCCGAAATGATGAAAAAGTGATTGAAGAAAGAATGGGAAGAGAGAGGGCAAGGTGTCAGGCCTTAGTACTGACATGTGGCGCAGTCAAGATCTGCCACATGTCAACAACGTGTCAGCATTGTTAGCCCCTATATATATAAGTTATTTCCTGGAAAATGTTATATATATTTTCTCTCAACTTTGCACTATGATTTTGAGCTTATTTTTCATCCAATTTGAGTGATTCAAAAGGCTATGTGACTTAGTCTTTCATAAGAAATATCGTGGTGAAATCGTATTCTCGATGTGACACATATTTCATGGTAAATTTCTACTTTTTCATTGACAACATATCAAAATAAGTGAAAACTTCACATTGTAGGTCATTTCTTAACGAAATTAAGTGAATTTGACTAATTTGTTCTGTGTTTCGAGAGGGATACTGTGGTATGCTTGGTGCTCATTGATTTTTTCTAGTTTTTAAGAATATTGACTGAGAAAGTTTTGAAAAGAATATTTTCTCGGTGAAGTTTTTAACTTTTTTTTTGGGCCTTTTCTTGGTCTTCTGGGGTCCCTTTTGGGCTGAATTTTTGGTATGGACTTGGGATGATATGGAGATTATTTTACGGGGTTTGATTCGGTATTTTGAGTATGGATCTCAATTTTCCCCATTTTAGTATTAATTGATGTAATTTCTCTCGTTTCTTGAGACTTTTCAGCTAAATCAGTTGTAATGATCTTGTGACTTATAATTGAATAGTTGAGCAACATTGAGAAGCGACTCAGAGGGGAAAATCTTGGTTAGATTGACTCAGAGCACGAGACGTCGGATGGTAGGTAGGATAGGCTTTCTCTACACCCTAGATTGAGCTGAGATGTTTACATATTTGAGTTGGAATGTGTAAAAATATACTATTTATGGAATGAGTTGTGGAGTATATATTTTATATGGCTAGATGTGATCGGTGTGTTGTTCATATATAATGTTATGGGACGGTAGTTGTTATGTTGAGGGGTTGTGTTAGTTGTAGCCGCTATATTACCTGAGTTCTTACATTATATGACTACGAAAGGGTCTGAAAGAGGTATTAAGAGTTGGGAACAGGTGATAGGTATGTAAACTAAGCTTTACTCTTGCTTGTATATGTGTGTGGTTTGAGGCTACCAGAATATATTTGTAACACCCCACACCTCACAATACTAGTACTATGCAAATGAAACATGATATGGTTTAGTCAAATTAGCGTCCATTTTTAAAAAGTGCTTGAATCTCAAATTAGAAGACGATATGTATGTCTAACGCCGAAGAGGGTCGAGTGTAGATAAGTTTTAAGTCAAATTGAAGAGATCACGAACTTAAATGAGGTGACGTAGTGAGGTGCTTGTAGGACTCAAGAAGCTAGTAGGTGAATCACCTATTTGCTTAGCTTAAATTTGCTAGCTAAACTAAGATGAGGACCGATGTTGAATTTGTCCAAGTCCGATAATGAATAAAGTCCATGTTAAGAGTGTAACTTTAGCTCATATTTTACCATTGTAAATGGACATTACTTAAAGCCCAATATGAACAATAAAAAGTCCTAAGTATATTACAACCCACTTGACTAATTAGGCCCAAACTAAGTGAAGAGGAATTAGGAAAATGGGCAGCCAAGGCCTATCAACTTTGAGGCCCATTTACGCCCAAGTGTGAGGGCCAAGATGCTGCATTACTAGCTTATTAATATGTGTTAATATGTGGTGAAAATCTCAAGTGAAAGTCAGCCAAAGAGACCCTTTAAAAGGGCTCAAAACAACCCCTTAAGTCATTTCACTTTGGAATAATTTTCAGCTTTCCTAAATGCTCCTTTTTTCTCTTTACTTCACTTCACAAGGCAGCCAATACAACCCTCTAGGGTTCTTGAAGGAAACCTTAATCTGGAAGGCTAAGGTAAGTGGAAATATCCATGTATTTGTTATACTTATCCCATGACAAACAAGAAGTATATGCTAGTTAAGCTTGTGCTGGAAATTTGGATAGCATGTGTCTTAAGGATTGTTGTGAACTTTTTTTGTTATTCAAGAGAATTTTCTCTTATAAGTTGGCTAAATTATGAAGTAAGACTTATGTTTTTAACAAGTTTTAGTTAGTTAGTGATGTAACTATGCTGCTGTACCACTTTTACAGTCTGCAAAAGTGAGCTCTTAGAGGATATCACAATTGTGTTCTTAGTACGAACTTGTGGGCTAATGGATGGACGGATATTGCCTCACATCCTTCATAACTAATTTGGTACTATTATAAGAGTATTTTAGGGCTGTTTTTATGTATAGATGTGTTAAGTATAGTTTGGGTAAAGTTGAAACAAGTTCGGGATTCAAAATATAGCGAAGGGATGTAAGTTATGCCGCCTATTTGTATGTTGCATAGAATTATTATGTGTTTTTCTTTGTGGGCTGATGTAGAACTATTATGGCACTAAAATAGGCTGCACATTATATGTATATGAGAATGTGTATTAGAAAATACGATTAGGAGCAGAGAGTTTGAAAGAATACGCTCGGGTTTATAATTATTCGCTTGCTGCCCGTATGTTATTTTTTATTAGATTGGGCTACCAAGATTTATCTATTGGCTACTAATACTAGTTTTATCACCTACTATGTTATAGATAAATATTTAGAGGAAGGAAAGGTTATCTCGAGGTAATAGCGAGGTCATACAGCGAGGTATATAAGGCTACTTGATTTCTTATTATTTGGCATGAAACATAGATCCCTCTTTGGCACATAAAGGTACTTACCAACTCCAACACAACTATTAACCGTATCTCAACTCTTTCATATGCTCCCATACATAGTCACCTTCAGAGCTGCATACATACTTGGTTACCAAGATACACGAGTTCATTCCACTAAATAAAGTTCATGCGTTGTTCTACCTACTATGCATTTCATTATTTGTGTAACCTACTCCTTTCATTATGGTGTTATATTTTGTGATTATTTACATGTCATATGTTGTATCTACAGTTCTCCAGTTGTAATATTATGACCACCAAAATAATCATCTCAAAAGTAATCAAAAGATAAAGTATATTGCTTATTGATGGGTGGTAACTCGAGAGATGGAAGAATCACCTAGTCAGGGTGGATCCTATCATAGGGGGTAGCTCAAGGGGTGAAAGGAAAAGCCTAGCCAGTGCCGATTCCGATACAGATTTACCACTGATCAGTTGGTCATTTGTATTACTAGTTATGCACAGGTTATATAGCAAAGGTAAAGTAATAAAAAAGAACATAAAGTACATGATCCCACAGTATAACTAAGGGCGGTCTCTTATCCTATACCAGTGCATAATTTCATTTGAGTTGTTACTTCATATATAGTATTTATTGCCTTACATATTCAGTACATTATCTCGTACTAACGTTCCTTACGAGGGACCTATATTTTATGTTGTAGGTACAGGTGCTAGTAGATCTCCCCAGTAGGAGTACAGGGTATCCAACTACTGTTACCAAGATCCAGGTTGCTTCGGAGCTTTGTATGTCTAGAGCTTATATTTTTGTATTGTATAGTTAGCCGAGGCAGGGCCTGTCCTAACCCTTTTCAGATACTTTTCGTCATCTAGAGGCTTCGTAGACTATGTAAATTAAAGTGTGGTCATGTCTCCTACTTTAGACACCGTGGATCCAATAGCCTAACCATATGCATTTCTTTTTTGCTTGTTATTACTATTTACTTTCTTAAAGACATGTTGAATGTAGAAATCCCTTATAATATGTATATAAAGCGTAGGGATACAAGTTAGTTCTCCCGAGCCTTATCACCAATGGGTGCCAGTCTGCCTTAATAGGACTTTAGGTGTGACGGAAGTGATATCAGGGCGGGTCATTCTAGGGTGTCTACAAAGTCGTGTCTTTTTAGAGTATTGTTTATCGATGTGTTGTGCACCACATTTATAAGCAGGAGGCTACGTAGCATTTAGGAGTTATTGCTTTTTTTTCATTCTTTAGATCGTTCCATAGAGCTAAGTGTAATAGGTGGATTGTGTCTAACCCATAAATTATTTTGTACAGTAAGTATGCCAGAAACCAGGAAGCACAAAGGTAAAGAGAAGGGAGTAAAAGTGGTGGTTGGTATACCCAGTCAGGTGAGACAACGAGATAAGGCTCAAGATGAGTCTCTGTCACAGACATCTCCAACTCCTTCAGCTCCTGATGAACCCGAAAGTAGTGAAATTCCCCAGAACCACCTATTGATGCTATCATGCAGGATTTGAGAAATGCAGTGTAACTATTGACTTGTATAGTTGCTGGCCAAGGTCAAAGACAGGAAGGTCCAGTTATAGGTACAGGTGGTGAGAATAGGGCAGCTGGCACGAGGACACTGATTTCCTTAATTTGTACCCTCTATCCTTCATTGGGTCAGATCCTAATGAAGATCCCCAAGACTTTATTGATCAAATTTAGCGCACTTTAGATGTTATGCATATGAGTGGTACAGAAGCTGTTGAGCTAGCAGCATACAAATTAAAGGGTGTGGCTATATTATGGTATTAAGCGTGGAAGCAATCCAAAGATATAAATGCTCCCCCAACTACTTGGAAAGAGTTTAAAGAAGCATTTCTTGATCATTACTTGCCATTAGAAACCTGAGAGGCCCGTGTAGATCAGTTCTTGAACCTCCACCAAAAGAATATGAGCGTGAAGGGTTATGACCTTTAATTTAATTCCCTGGCCAGGTATGCTCCTAATGTAGTTGCTACTATGGCAGATAGAGTTCATCGATATGTGGATAGATTGGATACGTATCTGGTTAGAGATTGTACCATTGCTTCCCTGAACAAAGACATGGATATAGCGAGGATGAAAACTTTTGCACAGAAATTGGAGGATCAGAGGTAGAGAAGGACACAAGAGTTGGAAAGGGGGCAGGGCAAGAGGGCCAAGTCTACAGGGCAGTTTACACCACCCCAAGGTGAGCTTAGGCCTCGATTTTCTAACAGACCACCTAGGCCATCATTCTCCTACTCTGCAGCCAGTGCTCCACCACAACTTCAAGGGTCTAAGAGAAATCACTTTGGTCCAAGAAGTGAAGGGCAAGGAGCCTGGATAGTAGGATATTCAGCAGGCCAGCGAATGGCCCCTACATAGCTTTGTAAACAGTATGGAAGAAGTCATTTAGCTATATGTTGTGTTGGGATAGACGCTTGTTATTGGTGTGGTGAGCCAGGGCATATGATAAGAAATTGCCCAAGGAGGCATATGGGTGATATAGCATAATCTACTAGGTCAATTTTTGCATCATCATCGTTAGTCCCTCCATTAGGTAGGTAGTCAATAAACACCTATGGGTCATAGTAGAGGTGTAAGAGGGGCAGCTAGCTTTAGTGGAGTCCAGAATCACACTTATGCACTGGGGAGTCAGCAAAATTTGAAAGCTTCACTCTATGTGGTCACAGGTACATTGTCCATCTTTTCACATAATGTATATGCATTGATTGACCTTGGTTCTACACTATCATATATTACCCCACTAGTTCCTGGGAAACTTAAGAGAATACCCAAATTATTGAACAAACCATTTGAAGTATCTACACTAACCGGTCAATCTATTATGGTTAGAAGGATTTATTATGATTGTGTAGCAACTGTTTGTGATCGTAACACATTGGCTGACCTTGTTGAGCTAGAAATGGTGGAATTTGATGTTATAATGGGTATGGATTGGTTAGCTTCTTACTATGCCACCATGGAATGTTGAACTAAGATAGTGTACTTCCACTTTCCAAATGAGGCAGTTCTTGAATGGGAAGACAATATTGAGGCGTCAAAGAGTAAGTTTATCTTTTATTTTAAGGCCAGAAAGATGATATCTAAGGGGTATATATGTCATTTAGTCAGAGTAAGGGATATGGAGGCAGATCACCAACTCTTCAATTAGTTCCAGTAGTGAATAAATTTGTTGATCCCTGAAGAACTTCCAGGCTTACCTCCAGAATGAGAAGTAGATGTTGGGCATTGACTTACTTCCAAGCACTCAACCTATTTCCATCCCTCCATATAGAATGACTCCAGTAGAATTGAGTGCATTAAAAGAGTATTTAAAAGACTTATTGAAGAAGGGTTTTATAAGACCTAATGTGTCCCCTTGGGGTATACCAGTATTATTTATATGTAAAAAGGATGGAACCTTGAGAATGTGTATCAACTATTGACAATTGAATAGGGTGAAAATTAAGAATAAATACCCTCTCCCCAGGATTGATGATTAATTTGATCAGTTACAGGGTGCCAAATACTTTTCAAAAATTAATTTGAGATCAGGTTATCACCAAGTGAGGGTGAAGGAGGAAGATATACCTAAGACTTCTTTCAGAACATGCTATGGCCACTTTGAATTTCTTGTTATGTCATTTGGGCTAAGAAATGCACCAGTAATTTTTATGGATCTGATGAATAGGGTATTCAAGCCATTCTTAGATGTGTTTGTGATAGTGTTTATAGATGATATTTTGGTATATTTAAGATCAGAAGAGGACCATGCAAATCACTTATGACAAGTGTTACAGGTCCTTCGTGATAGATAATTGTATGCCAAATTTTCTAAATGTGACTTTTGGCTAAACTCAGTGGCATTCTTAGGTCATATTGTGTTTAATGAAGGAATAAGGATTGATTCACAATTGATAGAGGCTATGAAAGATTGGCCAAGGCCAACGACACCCATGGAAGTTTGGAGCTTTCTAGAGTTGGCAGGTTATTACAGAAGGTTTGTTGAAAGTTTTTCTTCTATTTCTACACCTGTAATAAAGTTGACACATAAGACAACCAAGTTCTAATGGAATGATATATGTGAAAGGAGCTTCCAGGAGATAAAAAATAAGCTAACTTCTGTACCTATGCTAGTACTTCCAGAAGGCACCAAGAGGTATGTAGTGTATTACGATGCTTTAGGAGTTAGTTTAGGGTGTATGCTGACATAGAATGGTAGGCTAATTGCTTATGCATATAGACAACTATGAGCATATGAGAAAAACTACCTAACTCATGATCTTGAGCTAGCAACGGTTGTATTTACTTTGAAAATATGGTGCCACTATTTGTATGGGGCTCATGTTGACATATATACTGATCATAAGAGCCTGTAATACATCTTTAAGCAGAAAGACCTAACTTACGACAACGAACATAGCTAGAGCTAATAAAGGATTATGATGTTGATATACTTTACCACCCAGGGAAAGCAAATGTGGTAGTCAATGCTCTGAGTCGTTAGGCAATCATGAATACTGGCGACCAGGCCATGGTAAGTCGAGGAGTGGCTAAGGATCTATGACAACTATCTAGTTTGGGAGTTCACCTTCTTAAGACTTCAAAGGAAGGGGTTGTTGTGCATGATGCTATGGAGTCTTCATTGGTAATGGATGTGAAAGAAAAACAGTTTGAGGATCTTGTTCTATAACAACTTAAGGAAAAGGTGAGTCAGGGTACAATAAAGGGATTTGACCTTACACAAAATAGAGTACTTTACTGCCAAAATAGATTATGTGTGCCTGATATTA
The DNA here is from genome assembly GCA_025642045.1 of Solanum sejunctum. NCBI lineage: Eukaryota > Viridiplantae > Streptophyta > Magnoliopsida > Solanales > Solanaceae > Solanum > Solanum sejunctum. The sequence goes on along the minus strand of JAOTQJ010000011.1, from coordinate 11,958,886 downwards.
ATGGATTAAGAAGGAGGATAATGGAAGAAGCCCATCATTTTCGATACTCTATCCATCCAAGATCAACTAAGATGTACCATGACCTGAAGGGAATGTTTTGGTGGGGAGGCATGAAAAAGGACCTTGCAAAATTTATCGCTTAATGTGCAAATTGCCAACAAGTGAAAGTAGAACACCAAAAGCTAGGAGGTTATATGCAGTGTATAGAGCTTTTAACATGGAAATAGGATATGATCAATATGGATTTTGTTACCGGGTTGCCTCGCTCATTTCAGAAGTTTGACTCCATATGGATAATAGTTGATAAACCCACAAAGTTAGCACACTTCTTACCAGTCAGGAGTAATTTTACAGCTGAAGAGTATGCCAAGCTTTACCTCAAAGAGATAGTTAGGCTACATGGAATCCCAATCTCTATTATCTCTGATCAGGGAGCTCAGTTCACTGCAAAGTTTTGTAAGTCCTTCCAAAGGAGTTTAGGGATACAAGTGAATTTGAGTACAACCTTCCACCCTCAAACAGACGGTCAAGCAGAATGCACTATTCAGACACTTGAAGATATGTTACGAGCTTATGCATTGAACTTTAAAGGTAGTTGGGTGGACCATTTGCCACTTATTGAATTTGCCTATAATAATAGTTACCACGAGAGTATCAAGATGACACCTTATGAAGCTTTGTACGGAAGAAAATGTAGATCGCCAATTAGATAGTTTGAAGTGGGTGAAACTACCTTACTTGGGCTAGATCTAGTACAACAAGCCATGGGAAAAGTTAAGGTAATACAGTAGCGGCTAAAAACAGCCCAAAGTCATCACAAATCATATGCAGAGGCTAGAAGGAGAGGACTGGAATTCTCAGTAGGGGATTGGGTATTTTTAAAGGTATCTCCAATGAAAGGGGTTATGAGATTTGGTAAGAAAGGAAAACTGAGCCCATGTTACATAGGGCCACATAAAATTATTAAGAAGTTCGGGCAGGTTGCATATGAACTAGAGCTACCCTAAGAGTTTTCAATGGTTCATCTAGTTTTTCATGTCTTAATGCTTCGAAAATGCATAGGTGACCCATCCCGTATCACTCCTATTGAAGACGTACAGGTTACAGAAGATCTCACCTATGAAGAGGTACCTATTGTTATTCTATATTGTCAACTTAAGAAGCTAAGAAATACAGAGATAGCTTCAGTAAAAGTACTTTGGAGAAACCAATAAACAGAAGAGATAACATCGGAGGAAGAGGATGCGATGAAATCAAAATACCCTTACTTATTTGAAGCTAAAGAGGAAGTCCAGCATGCAGAATTGGGACACTAATAGGTACGTGTGATTGAATACTTAGTGTGTTGTCAAATGTTTGTGTAAGTGAAGGTTTAAACTTGGTTAAGCTATCCAATTGTGCTAACATTCGAGGACGAATGTTCCTAATGGGGGGAAGATATAATACCCCACACCTTATAATACAAGTACTATGCAAATGAAACATGATATGATTTAGTCAAATTAGTGCCCTTTTTTAAAAAGTGCTTGAATCTCAAATTATAAGGCGATATATATGTCTAACCCTAAAGAGGGTCAAGTGTAGATAAGTTTTAAGTCAAATTGAGGAGATCACAACCTTAAATGAGGTGAAGAAGTAAGGTGATTATAGGACTCAAGAAACTAGCAGGTGAATCACCTATTTGATTAGCTTTGCTAGCTAAATGGAGATGAGGCCCGACGCCGAATTTATCCAAGTCTGATAATGAATAAAGTCTGTGTTAAGAGTGTAACTTTAGCCTGTATTTTACCATCATAAATGGACAATACTTAAATCCCAATATGAACACTAAAAGGGCCTAAATACATTATAACCCACTTGACTAATTGGGCCCAAACTAAGTGAAGAGGAATTAGGAAAATTGGCAGCCAAGTCCTATCAACTTTGAGACCCATTTAGGCCCAAGTATGAGGGCCAAGATGCTGCATAACTAGCTTATTAATATGTGCTAATATGTGGTCAAAAGATAAAGCAAAAGTCAGCCAAAGAGACCCTTTAAAAGGGCTCAAAAATAGCCCCTTAAGTCATTTCACTTTGGAACAATTTTCAACTTTTCTAAGGACTTTTTTTTTCTTTACTTCACTTCACAAGGTAGCCAATACAACCCTCTAGGGTTCTTGAAGGAAACCTGAATCTTGAAGGCTAAGATAAGTGAAAATATCTATATATTTTTATACTTATCCCATGACAAATAAGACGTATATGCTAGTTAAGCTTGTGCTGGAAATTTGGACAACATGTGTACTAGGGATTGTTGTGAACTTTTCTTGTTATTCAAGAGGATTTTCTCTTTTTGGTTGGCTGAATTATAAAGTAAGACTTATGTTTTTAACAAGTTTTAGTCTGTTAGTGATGTAACTAAGCTGCTGGACCACTTTTATAGTCCACAAAAGTGAGTTCTTATAGGATATCACAATTGTATTCTTAGTACGAACTTGTGGGCTGATGGATGAAAGGCTATTGCCTCACGTCCTTCATGACTAATTTGGTACTATTCTAAGACTATTTTAAGGCTACTTTTATATATAGATGTATTGAGGACAATTTGGGTAAAGTTGAAACAGGTTCGGAATTGTCAAAGTCAAAATGTAGCAAAGGGATGTAACGTTATGCTGCCTATTTGTATGTTGCATAGAATTGTTATGTGTTGTGCTTCGTGCGCTAATGTAGAAATATTATTGCACTAAAACAAAATGCACATGATATATATATGAGAATGTGTATTAGAAAATACTATTAGGAGCGGAGAGGTTGAAAGAATATGCTCGGGTTTATAATTATCCGCTTGCTGCCTGTATGTTATTTTCTTATGAGATTGGGCTGCCAAGATGTATCTATTGGCTACTAATGCTAGTTTTATCATCTAATATGTTATAGATAAATATTTGGAGAGAGGGATGGTTATCTCGAGGTAATAGCGAGGTCATACAACGAGGTATGTAAGGCTACTTGATTTCGTATTATTTGGCATGAAACATAGATCCCTCCTTGGCACAT
>JAOTQJ010000011.1:11885682-11904668 GCA_025642045.1 Solanum sejunctum | reverse complement strand
CTTAGTTTGGAGGCATAAGGAGCTGGGCTTGGGATATGTTGGCATCATGACGTGTGGGTGCTTGGCCCCTTTTCCCCCGCCCATATGAATGCGTAGCCCCTTCGCCACGGTTCGCATATATAATGGGCATGATGACTTTTATACATTATGATATGTGAGTGCCTAGCCCCTTTGCCTCGGCTAACCTATCCTATGAAGGAGTGCGTGGCCCATTCTCCTTGGCTCACCTATGTTACATTTGGGATTTGTGTTGGAGATTTCAGAGATTTGAAACTTCTAGTGTTATGACATGGTATGGCGCGAGTTTGGAAGTCGCCATCGTTCCCGTCCGATATGCATTATTTTGATATTTTAAATAAAGAAATATTTGGATGTTTTCATACAGGTTTGACTTATATATTTTATTCAGATTATTACTCTCACTTATATTTCATACTTTCCGCTTTATATATTCGTTACGTTTTTCGTACTGACCCCCTTCCTTCGGGTGGGCTGCATTCATGCCCGCAGGTACCGACGTATAGGTTAGAGAACCATCTGCCTAGGATCTCTATTTGCAATTGGCGTGCTCCCTTTGCATCAGAAGCAGATCTTTTGGTATATACTTGTACACGTATTTTCTGTATTTTGCATTTGTATATATTCGAGGGTATGATGGGGCCTTGTCCCGTCCTATGATCCCGTTTGTGTGTTTAGAGGTCTATGGATACATGTGGGTGTGGGAACTATGTTGGTGTGACTTCGTATGTACGATACATTTATTGGGCGGTTCTGCCGCAGCGAGGACCTTATTGGCCCGCATATATATATGTATAGTGATGTTTGATATTGCTGGATTCGTTATTTGCAGGTGAGGCTAGTCAGTAACATAGAGGAAACTCTGTTGAAATTTCAAGAAATTCCTTAGTTATTATGAATGAAAATCTGGTTTAGTGTATGTCTGGGAGCCCAACTGATACTAATCACGGCCCCTGGGTTGGGTCGTGACATAAGGTATGTGGGTTTCTTTCATGGGTTCCTTTCAACAGACACCCAAGATTCCTTTTACCTAAAATTGCATGATTTAAGGTTGATTTACTCATGGGTCTTACTTATTATGATTTTCACTGCACACTATGTTGGGGTTTATGAAATTGTGATTGTTTTAGCATGTTTTGAGCTATGAATCTAAGAAAAAAAATATAAAACTTGATGAAGGTTTTATATTGCTTGAGGTTGTTACTAAGTATTGATTGATGGTTTTACATTGGATTTCCTTGTATGATTTGATCCTTAAATTGCATGGTTTAATACTAGCACTACACACCTGCCAAATGTTTGATAGAATGTCTGATTATGCTTTTCTTGAGGAATTAAAGGCCCTAGCATATGTCATGAGTTGAATGACTATATGATAATGAAATGAATGTATGAATATGATATTCTCCTATATAGTGTTGGAATGTGACCACGCCAGGGGCATGCTCTAGTGTTATTTTTGTGTAGTTTTTCAAGTTTGGCCAAGGCTTTTGCATCTTGGGCCTAAGCCTTCCCACACGTGAAAATACCTACATTTAGTCATATTTTAGCCTCATATCATTCTAAACATTCCCTAATACTCATTCAAATATTTAGCCAAATATTTTACTCCTAAATTCAAGTCTCAAAACTCAATTCGGAAAGGTTCTCATTGAAGCTTCAAGTCTCCATCACCAATATTTATTAAGCTTTTCTCAAAAACTAAGGCATGTGAGTTTCTTTCGTGGGTTCCTTTAATCAGACGCCCAAGCTTCCTTTTACCTAAAATTACATGATTTAACATTGATTTACTCATGGGTCTTATTATGAATTTCACTGCACACTATGTTGGGATTTATAAAATTATGATTGTTTTAGCATGTTTTGAGGTATGAATCTAAGATATTTTGTAAGATTTGATGAAGGGTTTTGAAGTATATTGCTTGAGGTTGTAATCCAGTATTGATTGATGGTTTTACATTGGATTTCCTTGCATGATTTTATCCCTAAATTGCGTGGTTTTATACTAGCACTATACACCCGCTAAGTGTTTGATAAAATGTATAATTATGGTTTTCTTGAGGAATTAAAGGACCAAGGATATGTTATGATTTGAATGACTATATGATAATGAAATGAATGTATGCATATGATTTTCTCCTATATAGTGTTGTAATGTGACTACGCCCTACTCTGGGGTTATGCACCGAGTAACTTTTTCAAGGGGTTCGTACCTTGATAACCACATTGGGGGGTTGTGCTCCAGTCAACACGAGTGGTAGCATGTGACTATCCAACAACATTGTGGGGGGGAGGTTTACCTTGATAACCACATCGGGGAGTTTGTTCTCCGGTCACCATGAGTGGTAGGTTTCGATGATCCACCAACCAATTGATGGGGTTTGTACCTCAATCACCAAGGGTGGTATGGTGCGATGATCCACCAATAGTTTAGTGGTCCCTTCATACACATATATTATGTTCTATGTAAGCATGTTTTACTTAAGCATTGATCATACATGCCATATTGTAACTATGTTATCTATTGCTTATCTCTATGTATTTTGACTATGGTATCTATCTCTTATTGCATTACATCTTACCTACTTAGTACATTCAAATGTAATAATGCATACTCTATACCTATATGATATTACCATGTAGGTACTAGAGCTCTATTTGACTATCCTCCTCCACATGGCTAGTATGATATCCCTCAAGCTTGTTGGTGAGTCCTCCATTCTGGGGACGATTTTTACGATCTTATGCTATGTCCTAAGACTATATTTCTTTTATGTATTTATTGACTATAAGGGTGAACCCGGTTGCTTGTCTTGACCCCCGCTGTTATCTATATAGTAGAGGTGTTGTTGGACATGTTATGTATCTATGCTATGAGCCTTGACTCTCTTATTTCTTAATGTTTATGACATGGATGCTTACCCTTAGTCTCAATTCCCCTTGTTTTTGCCTATCTCTTGTCATCATATTAATTGCTTCCATGACCAAGGATGTGTAATCATATGCTATGAGGATTGTTAGGGGTTCCTTCGGGTTCCCTATTCACCGGTCACGTCAAGGCCCTAGGTTGGTAGTGACAAACTTGGTATTAGTGCACTACGTTGTTATGTCCTCGGCGTCTAACACACCATATTGATTAGAGTCCTATTAATGGTTGTGAAATGCGCCATGACTATGAATGGAAAGCTAAGAGACATTCTAGTAAATGTTGTACTTCTTCATGATCTATGTCATGCGATAGAGTTAGGACCCCTAGGGTTTCTTACTAATCCCTAACTGTTAAATTTCAGGATATGTATCATGCTACGCAGGATAATGATAGAATTAACGCAGAGATTCACAATGCTCTATGGAAAGTGGCCAAAGCGGCCAAAGCGGCCATAAAATTGACAACTCACCTCTATCAACAAATGAGTGGAGACTTCAATTGGTAAGGGAAGAGGTAGTAAGGACAAGAGGGGCCATATTGAAAGAAAGTTTCAAATTCTCAAGGATAGAGGTGATGTTATGTGTCCAACATATGGTAAGGTTCATTGGGGCCCATGTTTCAAAAGCACCAATGCTTGTTTTGATTGTGACAAAGTTGGACATAAGAGGAAGGATTGTCCTCATAGGCGCAATAAGAGTAAAGAAAGTGATGGTGGGATAACTAATCCTAAGTGTCAAAGTCTTGGAAAGTACCATGGTGGCCCATGCTTGAGGAAGACCAATGCTTGCTATTGGTACGGTGGAGTGGGTCAAGAGCTAGTGGATTGTCCATATGCTAAAAGGAAGTGTAAGGGTGGTCAACCTTTAGATCAAGGTGGTCATGTTGAGCAAGGGGCTCAAGGAGGGGATGAAGTGCCCGATGTTGCTATCAGTATATTGAAATTTCCTTTGGCATTGATGTGCATACATTGATGGGCTCAGGTGCTACAATGTCTTTCATTAATCTTTTGGTTGGTAGTGGGTTTCATGTGTGTCCCAAACTTTCTTTGGTGTCTATCTCATTAGTGAGCCTATTATTGTTTGAAAGTTCATAGGTGTTGTCCCGTGTTCTTATTGCATTAGATCTTGCCTTGTGACTTGTTGGATTTGTTGTGGTGTACTTTGATGTTATGCTTGGGGTGGATTAGTTGCATGCATATTGTGTCCTCATTGAATGTAAGGCCCGTACAGATAAATTTTGATTCCCTATTAAATTTATCCTTGAGTAGGGGCTTGTAATGTGGTTGCAAAAGGGTAAGTTCGTTTCTTGTCTTAAGATACAATTGATCTATAAAGGTTGCATTTAACATCTTGTAAGAGTTAGGGTGCTGAACATAAGTTATTTCTATTCGAGTAATTTTTGTGGTAAATGAGTTGTTGTATGTCCTTTCTAATATTTTGGATTTGGGGTAATATCTTTTGGTTTGGTGATGATATGTTCGTTTGCCTCCTGAAGGGAGGGGGTGCATGTGGGTCATTTGAGGGTAGTAATACAAAGTTTAGGGGAAGAAGTTATATGTTAAGTAGGGGGAATGTGGGGTGGTTGCAACAGATTGCTTTCCTAGGTCTTGGGGTGCCGGGTAATAGTATTAAAGTGGACCCTAGTAGGATGATGTCTATTAAAGATTGGCCTATGCCTTTGAATGTATAGCATATTAGGATCCTCTTTGGCTTAGCGGCTTATTACTGGAGGTTGTGAATAGGTTTCTTTCTATTACTTCTTCTAGGGTTTAATTGACCCTAAGTGAAGCTCATTTGGTGGACCCATAAGTGTGAATAGAGTTTCTAAAGCCTTGAAGGTTAAGCTTGTGTCCTCTCCTATCTTGACTCTATTGGGAGGATCGAAAGGAGGGTTGTTGAGTATTGTGATGCTTTAAGGAATTGGTTTGGGTTGGAGGCCTTAGGGTGGTTTGGCTACTTACATATCATGCTTCCAATAATTTAGGGCCCATAAGGTTGTAATATGATGGTTAAGGATGGATAATCCATTTGGTCAACTACAATAGGCTAGATACTTATCTAAGATTGATTTTTGGTTCGGTTTTTGTTCCCAAGTAAAGATGAGGGTAGGTGATATCCCTAAGTGTCCTTTCAGGCTAGGAGTGAGTATTTGAGTAGTGGTGGAGTGTTTTGGTAAACTTGTGCACCATCTATTTTTACGAGTTTCGTGAATAGGGTCTTAAAACCTACCTTGGCATGTTTGTGGTGACCTTTAGTAGTGGAACATTGAATTTTTTAGAGCTTGTGAACCATTTAGGGGTAGTGTTGCAAGTCTTGGGGGTTGAGATGTTGTTTGCTAACTATGATAGGTGAGAATTGAGGGTAATAAGGAGGTGGTTGGAACTCCTTGATGTCATGACCTAAGCTTAGGACCTAGATATGACTGGCGAATGGGGAACCTGAAGGAACCCCAAACAAACCACATAGCATATCATTACACATCATTGGTTGCGGAAGCAATTAAAATGGCAATAAGAGATATGCAATATCAAGGGGAATTAGGATTAAGGGTAAACTTCCATATCATAGATATCAATAACAAGAGAGTCAAGGCTCATAGCATAGATACATAATACGTCCAACAACACCTCTGCTATATAGATAATAGTGGGGGCCAAGACAAGTAAACAGGCTCATCCTGATAGTCAGTACATACATAAAGAAATACAGTCTTAGAACATAGCATAAGATCATAAACATCATCCCCAGAATTAAGGACTTACTAATAAGCTCGAGAGATATCGTACTAGCCACATGGAGGAGGATGCTCACTTGGGGCTCCAGTCCCTACATGGTGACATCATGTAGGCATAAAGTATGTGTTAGTACGTTTGAATGTACTAAGTATGTAGGATGAAATACAACAAGATATAGGCATCATAGGCAAAATGCAAAATCATAAGCAACGAATATCATACTAACAATATGACATCTATGAATGATGCTTGAAGTAAAATCATGCTTATATAGAATATAATACGAGTGCAAGGAGTGACCATTATAGTGCAATCCAAGGCATACCAACTCCTTGGAGAGGTGCATGAAGTACAAACCCCTTCATGAGGTTGATGGAGTACAAACCCCCCAAACAGGTTGATAGAGTACAAACCCCCCAACAAGGTTGATAGGTACAGACCCCTAACAACGTTGAAGGTTACAAACTCCCCAACATGGTTGCATAGGCCTGCCACCTCCCGAATGAGGCAATCGAGGTACAAACCCCTCAACTGTGAGTGAGGCTTGGTCATTCCCAACAATATAGACATAATATCATACACACACATATACAAATTCCTCCCATCCTCACATAGTCATCTTAGCCGTACATTCCTCTCATGGTCATATACAAACATTCCTTCCATCATAATTTCATCATCATATAGTCATTTCACTCATAAGAGATGCATTAGACCTTCAATTCCTTAAGAAATCATAATCGGACATTTTATCAAACATTTAAAGGGTGTGTATGTAATTCAAGAGTAAAACCATGCTAGAAAATTCAATGTAAATAATTCAATCAATACTTGGTAACACCCTCAAGCAGTATACATCAAAACTCTTCATCAAATCTCACATTAGATCTTAGATTCATAACTCAAAACATGCTAAATAATCACAATTTCATAAATCCCAATATAGGATGCAGTAAAATTCATAATAAGTAAGACTCATTTGTAAATCAACTTTAAATCATGCAATTTTAAGTAAAAGGAAGCTTGGGCATCATGGGTGAAAGGAACCCATAAAAGAAACCCACATACATTAGCTTTGGAGAATAGCTTGACGAAGATTGGAGATGGAGACTTGAATCTTAAATGAGAACTTTAAGATCCGAATGAGTTTTGAGACTTGAAGTTATGAGTAAAATATTTGGCAAAGTATTTGAGTAAGTATTAGGGAATGTTTAGAATGATATGAGGGTGAAATATGACTAAGTATAGGTATTTTCACGTTTAGGAACACTTAGGCGCAAGACCTAAAAGACTTAGATCGAGATGAAAAATCACTGGTAACAAAATACATAGGTCTGCATTTGATTTGTGATGTGGACCTATCATGGAGGAAAAATTAACATATGTACATGACAGTTGCGCGTCGCGGCGTGTCATGGCACTATCACAGATCAATTCTGGATAAGGAAAATTATGAAAATTAAAATTGCTAATCATTTGCTATTAAATCGAGGTTAGAACAATTTTCCACTCACTTAGATCCCTTGATCAAGAATATTAAGTTGGATTTTTGAAATCATGCATGGAGTTTGAGATATATGGACATTACGATTCTGGGCACTTTCGAGGCACATTTTCGGATACTTTTTCTGGTTGTTTCAATATCTCCCTCTTGCGAACATTCATCCCCAAATGTCAAAGAAACATATATAAGAGACGTAAACATGACAATTTCAGCCTACATAAGGATGCAACAATGCACTTAAATATCATTTCAAAAATCTCATCATAAGTGTAAAATCATCATGAATTTGTGAATTCAAACATGAATTCATGCAATGACATCGGGCTGAACTTAAGACTTGAGATCATATAAAGGACTTAGATTAATACCTTAGTCTTAATTGAAGTGGAAAAGGTAAGGATATGGCTTTTGTATGTCCACTTCGGCCTCCCAAGTAGCACTTTCAACTTGTTGATTCCTCCAAAGGACCTTAACGGAAGCCACATCTTTGTTCCTCAACCTCTTCACCTTTCTATCAAGAATCTGAATAGGAACCTTATTATATGTCAAATTGTACTTAACAACACCCACAACATCAAGAGGTACAATAGCATTAGGGTCTCCCATACATTTTCTCAACATGGATACATGAAAGACTGGATGAACCAACTTCACCTCACTAGGCAATTCCAACACATAAGCCACCTTGTCGATTCTTCTCATTACCCTATAAGTACCCACATATCTTGCTCTCAAATTGCCCATCTTACCAAAACAAACCACACCCTTCATGGGTGACACCTTCAAATAAACCCTATCACCAACTCTGAATTCAAGATCACTTCTCCTCACATAGGCATAGGACTTTAGTCGACTTTGGGTCGTCTTCAACCTTTATATAATCATTCTGACCTTCTAAAGAGCCTCGATAACAAGATTTGGTCCCAATAATGCTACCTCACCAACCTCAAACCACTCAACTGATGACCTATAACGCCTACCATAGATAGTCTGAAAAGGAGCCGTACCAATGCTTGAATGATAGTTATTGTTGTAGGCAAAATTAATCAATGGGAGATGATCATCCCAACTACACTTGAGCTCTAATACACTAGCCATAAGAATATCCTCAAGTGTTTGGATAGTTCTTTTGGCTTGGTCATCTATTTGAGGGTGAAAGGCTGTAGTAAGTTTAACTCTCGCACTAAGAGCACTTTGGAAGGACCTCCAAAAATGTGAAGTAAATTGAGCACCATGATCCAATATGATGGAAAAAGGAACTCCATGCAACATCACCAAGTCATGAATGAACCAGCTGGCATAATCTACATCCCCATACGTGGTCCTAATCGATAGAAAGTGAGCAAATTTTGTCATCCTATGAACTACAACCCAAATGGAATCAAAATCTTTTCTTGTGTTGGGAAACCCAACCACAATATCTATATTAATATCTTCCCACTTCCAAGTAGGAACTTCTATGTCTTGAGTTAGGCCACCCATCCTTTGATATTCAGCTTTGACTTATTGATAACTATGACAATCGAAAATAAACTTGGCAATGTCCCTCTTCATGACTCCCCACCAATACACATCTCTCAAATCTCTATACATTTTGGTGGAACCGACGTGGATAGAACAAGAAGAGTTATGGGGCTCATCAAGGATATTTTCTATCAGCCATCAGCACAACGTACAGACAACCTACATTGATACCTAAGGGCACCATCTCCCCCTTGGGAGAAAACATCCACCTTACCCTCTATCACTAAGGCCTCCAATTCTAAAGGAGGGATCAACATCTTGTTTTGCTTTCACCTCATCAATCAAGGAAGACTTAGAACCATGAACAACAACAACACGACCATTACAAACTTCTTTATCACCACCATCAACATGAACTAGGTTACCCATGGACACCAAACTCAAAGCATTTGCCACAAGATTAGCCTTACTAGGATTATAATGCACACTCATATCATAGTCCATAAGAAATTCTAGACACTTTCTTTGCCTCACATTGAGATCTTTTTGAGTGAAGACGTATTGGAGGCTCTTATGATCGGTAAACACATCAACATGCACCCTATACAAATAATGAAGCCAAATTTTTAAGACAAACACCATGCAACCAATTCAAGATCATGAGTATGATAGTTATTTTCAAGAACTTTGAGTTGTCTAGAAGCATAGGCTATCACTTTACCATTTTGCTTTAGAATACAAGCCAATCTAACTCTAGAAGTATCACAATACACAATAAATCCCTCTAGCCCATTCGATAATGAAAATATAAGTGTAAACACAAGCTTATCTTTCAATGATTGGAAGCTTCTTTCATACTTATCGCTCTACAAAAACTTAGCCTTTTCTTGAGTCAATTTTATCATAAGAGTAGTAATAGAGGAGAACCCATTCAAAAACCTTCTATAGTAACCCGCTAAGCCCAAGAAACTCCAAATGTATGACGGAATCAATGGTCTAGTCCATCATGGGATCTGGGTATTCTGGGGGGACCACAATCCCCATTAATATTTTTTATTTTCTTATATCGACCTTAATACCATCACCCGACACCACATGTCATAGGAAGGCAACCTCTATCAACAAAAATTCACACTTCTCATACTTAGTATATAGCTTCCCTTCCCTAAATCTTTGCAACACAACCCTCAAATGAGCCCTATACTCCTCCTTATTTTGTGAGTAGATTAAAATATCATCAATGAAGACCACAACAAAGGAATCAAGGTAGGGTTTAAAGACCCTATTCATAAGATCCATGAATATGGCTGGTGCATTGGTCAACCCAAAGGACATCACCATAAATTCATAATGTCTATACCTAGTCCAGAAGATCGTCTTAGGAATGGCATACTCCCTTACCTTCACTTAATGATGCTCGGACCAAAGATCAATCATAGAGAAGTGGCTAGCCTTTTGAAATTGGTCAAACAAATCATCAATTCTTGGAAGAGGATATCTATTTTGGATGATGACCCTATTGAGTTGCCATAGTCAATACACATCCTAAGGCATCTATATTTCTTCTTAACAAACAGCACCCGTGCATACCAAGGGGATTGGCTAGGCTTAGTAAAACCCTTCTCCAACAAATCCTTCAATTGTTCCTTCAACTCCTTTAACTCCGGAGCCATATGATAAGGGGGAATAGAAATGGGTTGAGTATCTGGGAGGAGGTCTGTACTAAAGTCTATTTCACTTTTGGGAGGAACACTGGGAATTTCATTTGAAAAGACATTAAGAACCTCATTTACAACTGGAATCGACTCTATGGGAAGGACTTAGGACTCTATATCCCTAGCCCTCACAAGATAGTAGAGACATCCCTTAGAGATCAACTTATGGTTTTTAATGCAAGAGATGAACCTATCCTTGACCACCACATTATGACTCTCCCACTCAAGGACAGGTTCATTTGGAAATTGAAACTTGACCCTATGGGTCCTACAATCAATAGAGGCATAGTATGCATGCAACCAATCCATCCAAAGAATGACATCAAAATCAACCATGTCCAACTCAACAAGAGCACAAGGCAATATTTTATGCAAGATGCAAATAGGACAACTTCTATAGACTTTCCTAGGAACAATAGATGCACCAATAGGAGTAGACAAGTCATATAAATCATGCAACAATTCAGGCTAAACATGGAATTTTTTGGCAACAAAAGGGGTAACAAAGGAAAGAGTGGCACCCGAATCAATCAATCCTCACACATCAAAATAAATTTTTTTTAACATACTAGTAAAAATATCAGGGTCCTCATAAACCTCTTGCCTCCCATGCAAAGCATAAAACCTATTGTACCTTGGGGCACCATCTTGTCAGCCACCTCTCCCCAAAGAATCTTTATTAGCACCTTGGGGATGAGCCTCCTTGACCTTGTTACAATTTCGAGGGTAATCCATCACCTTATGCCCAACTTCCGCATGGCCATAAAATGCATTGGCATCCCTCAAGTATGGGCCACTATGACCCCTACCACATTTTGGACACCCACCATTAGGAACCACAACCCTAACACATTGGGCCCTTGGAAAATCATGGGCAACCCTCTTTTGAAATTCATGAAGAGACCCTTGGCCTAAATGGAATCGTCCACCCTTTTGGAACTTACCGTCAAAATGGACCCTCTTAGCCTCATGACCACTACACTTCCTCAATTTCTCCTCTTTTATTTTTTTGGCATAGGTAGTCAAATGGGACAAGTCCATGTCACCAATCAACATAGCGGACTGGCATTCTTCACACACTAAGGCGTTCATACTCATCACAAACTTGTTCATTCTTGACCTTCGGTTGGCAACCAAGTAAGGAGAAAATTTGAAAAGTTGATTGAACTTGAGGGTATACTCCCTCATACATAAACCCTTGTCTCAAATCATAAATTCCACCAATATAGCTTCCCTAAGCTTAAGAGGGAAGAACCGATTTACGAAAGCCACCTTGAACTCCTCCCAAAGCACCACATTGTTGACTCCTTTCTCTTCCTTCCATTGGTTATACCATATTTATGCCACCCTTTTGAGTTGGTAGGCCACCAACTCCACCTTATCTTTCGAGCTAAGGGTTCTCACCCATGATAACTAATATCTTATAGACTTAATCAATAAACTCTTGAGACTCCTTATCTACCTATGACCCATAAAATTTTAGGGGATTCATTCTCATGAAGTCTCTCACTCAAGAAGTTGGTGTAGGAGCATGAGGGTCTTGGACCCCTTGATTGGCTTGATTAGCCATAACACGTGCAAGCAAAGTGAGTCCGTCTTGGAGCTCTCCATTAGCCAGTTGCTCCTGGAGTATACGGGTTCGTCTTCCTCTTGTGTTAAGCATGATATAGCATAGCAAAGGACAATCACTATGGGGGAAAACTTACTTTAATTTTATAGTATGACTTAGAACATGAAGAAGGAAAATATTTCCTAAAATATCTCATAGTCTCCTATTCATAATTGTGGTGCACAGCACAACCATGAATAAGACTCTAATCAATATGGTATATTGGACTCCGAGGATCTAACAACCTAGCGCTCTGATACCATTTTTGTCACAACCCAAGCCTAGAGAACCCAAAGGAACCCCAAGTAAGCCTCATAGAATATCACTACACAACCTTGGTCGTGGAAGCAGTTAAAATGACAATGAGAGATAAGCATAAATAACGGGAACTGGGACTAAGGGTAAACTTCCAAATCATAAACATCAATAATAAGAGAGTCAAGACTCATAGTATAGATACATAACATGTCCAACAACACCTCTACTATATAGATAAGAGCGGGGTCCAAGACAAGCAACCGGGCTCACCCGCATAGTCAATACATACATAAAGAAATACAGTCTTAGAACATAGCATAAAATCATAAACATCATCCCCGGAATTGAGGACTCACTAACAAGCTCGAGAGATATCATACTAGCCACGTGGAGGAGGATGCTCAAGTGGGGCTCCAGTCCCTACATAGTTATATCATGTAGGCATTGAGTATGCATTAGTACATTTCAATGTACTAAGTATGTAGGATGCAATACAATAAGAGATAGGCATCATAGGGAAAATGCAAAATAATAAGCAATGAATAATATAATAATAATATGACATGTATGAATGATGCTTAAAGTAAAATCATTCTTATATAGAACATAATACGAATATAATGAGTGACCATTATTGTGTAATCCAAGGCATACCCTCTCTTTGGAGAGGTGCATGAGGTACAAACCCCTTCATGAGGTTTATGGAGTACAAACCCCCCAACAAGGTTGATGGGTATTAAACTCCAACATGGTTGCACGGGCTTGCCACCTTCCCAGAGAGGCAATCGAGCTACAAACCCCTCAACAAGGTTACCTGGGCCTATAATCTCCCGAGTGAGGCTTGGTCATCCCTAACAATATATATATATATATATATAAAACATTCCTCTCATCCTCATGCAATCATCTTAGCCATACATTCCTCTCATCATCATATTCATACATTCCTTTTATCATTATTTCTTCATCATAGGATCAGTCAAGTCATAAGATATGCATTGGACCTTTAATTACTCAAGAAATCATAATTTAATATTTTATCAAACATTTATAGGGTGTGTAGTGCTAGTGTAAAACTACGTAATTTAAGAGTGGAATCATGCTAGAAAATTCTATCTAAAACCTTCAATCAATACATGCTAACACCCTCAAACAATACATACCAAAACCATTCATCAAATCTAATGTTAGATCTTAGATTCATAGCATAAAACATACTAAAACAATCACAATTTAATAAACCCCAACATAGTGTGAAATGAAATTCATAACAAGTAAGCCTTATTTGTAAATCAACTTTAAATCATGTAATTTTCAGTAAAAGGAAGCTTAGGGATCATGGGTGAAAGGAACCCTTGAAAGAAATTCACATACCTTAGCTTTTGAGAATATCTTGACGAAGATTGGAGATGGATACTTGAAGCTTGAATGAGAATCTTAAGATTTGAATGAGTTTTGAAACTTGAATTTAGGAGTAAAATATTTTGCTAACTATTTGAATAAGTATTCGAAAATGTTTAGAATGATATGAGGGTGAAATATGGCTAAGTATAGGTATTTTCACGTTTGGGAACACTTATGCCCAAGACCCAAAAGACTTGGACCAAGATAAAAAATCACTGGCAACAAAATATACAGGTCCGCTTCTGGTTCGTGATGTGGACCTATAGCAGAGGCAAATTTAACAATATCTGTGACAGTTGTGCATCATGGCACTATCGCAGATTGATTCTGGATAAGGAAAATTATGAAAATTGAAGTTGCTAAAAGTATTCTCTTAAATCGGGGTTAGACCTATTTTCACTCAATTTGACCCCCTAATCAAGAATATAAAGTCAAATTTTTGAAATTACATGTGAATTTTGAGATATATGAAAATTATGATTTTGGACACTAATAAGGGCACATTTTTGGGCACTTTTTAGGGTCGTTTCACTTGAGGGCTATGACACAAGTGTGCATTATTTTTCTCCACTAAGTTTAATATTGTGGTTGGTACTCTAAGTAGGATATCTGTGGGTAGCCTAACATATGTTGATGTGGTGATGATGAGATGGCTAGTAAGGTCCATCGATTAGATACACTGGGAGTTAGGTTGGAAGACGTTGGTAATGGTGTTGTTGTTATTGTTGATGGTTCTAAGTCTTCCATGGTTGATGAGGTAAAAGAAAAGCAATATCGCGATTGTCCATGTTAGAATTGAAGGCCTTGGTTAAAGAGGGCAAGGTAGGAGTTTCCACCCAAGGGGTAGATAGTGACCTTATGTACCAAAGTAGGTTGTGTGCCTTGTGTTGATAGCTTGAGAGAAAGGATCCTTGCTGAGGCCCATACTCTTCCTATTCTATCCACCTCTATTCTACTAAGATGTATGGTGATTTAAGAGAGATGGATTGATAGGATGATAAATTGGCTCACTTTCTACCAGTTAACTTACTTATGATGTCGAATAGTATGCTAAATTTACTTCACTTTTTTTGGATGTCCTTTTAAAAGGGGTCTTGGTACAAGATTTAAATTTACTATGACCTTTCACCCTCAAACGGATGGCCAAGCCGAAGGAACTGTCCAAACATTTGAGGACGTGCTTAGGGCTTGTGTATTAGGGCTTAAGATTAGTTGGGATGTTCATCTTTTATGGATTGAGTTTCCTATAACAATAGCTATCATTCTGGCATTGGTATGGCTCCTTCGAGTCTCTCTATGGTAGACGTTATAGATCACTGGTGGGTGGTTTGGGTTGGAGAGGTGGCTTTATTAGGACAATATCTAGTTATGGAGGCTCTTTATAAGGTTAGTATGATTAGATAAAGGTTGGAAACAACCAAGGTCATCAAATTACCCAAGCCAATGTGAGCAGGAGAGAGCTTGAATTCAAAATTGGTGATTGGGTCTATTTGAAGGTCTCGCCATGAAGAGTGTGTCCCTGTTTGGTGAAAGAGGGAATTGAGTTCATGGTTTGTGAGTATTCATAGGGTGTTGAGGAATATTAGTGAAGTTGGATATGAATAGGAAGTGCCTTTAGATACAGACATGGTTCATCCGATTCTTCATATTTCTAGGATTACAGAGGTGTATCAGTAACTCTAGTGTCTTAGAACTCTTTGAGGTTGTTGGTGTTAAGGAGGATAAGTTGGCTTTGGAGGAGGTCCTAGTAGAGGTATTGGATAGAAGGATGTAAAAGTTAATAAGTAAGGATGTGATGTTCGTCAAGGCCCTTTGGGTGAATCGTGAAGTTGAAAGTGTCTTTCTGAGAGCCGGAGCGGGATGGAGGAGCAATATCCATATCTCTTTCATTCTATTAAAGCTTAGGATAACACATAAAATCTTTTTTATGATCACAAGTTTTACATTTCAGCCCCTATGTCATTTCATGCACTCATGTTGATGTTGACAAATTCATGATGATTTTTAACACTTGTATTGAGATTACGAAAATGGTGCTTAAGTGCATTGTTGCATCTCTATGTGGGCTATAATTTTAATGTTTACATCTATTATAAATATTTCTTTGACATTCAGGGACGAATGTTTCCAAGAGAGACTTATTGAAATGACCCTAAAAAGTGCCTGAAGATGTGTCTCGAAGGTGCTCAGAATCGTAATTTTCATATATCTCAAAATTTGTGCATGATATCAAAAATACAACTTTATATTCTTGATCGAGGAGTCAAATTGAGTGAACAATGGGTCTAACCCCGTAAAAGTAACCATATCAAAATTTGAATTTTAAAAATGTCGAATTCTAGTGAGTTGGTTGCACCCCAGGCGCGACGTGCCAAGGTCTCGCTCTAGTGTTATTTTTCTATAGTTTTTCAAGTTAGGTCCAAGGCTTTTGTGTCTTGGACCTAAGCCTTTCCACACGTGAAAATATCTACACTTAGCCATATTTTACCCTCATATCATTCTAAATATTCCCCAATACTCATTCAAACACTTAGCTAAATATTTCACTCCAAAATTCAAGTCTCAAAATTCAATCCAGATTTAAGGTTCTCATTTAAACTTCAAGTCTCCATCTCCAATCTTTATCAAGCTATTCTCCAAAGCTAAGGTATGTGGGTTTCTTTTATGGGTTCCTTTCACCTATGATGCCCAAGTTATCTTTTACCTAAAATTGCATGATTTAAGGCTGATTTACTCATGGCCCTTAGTTATTATGAATTTCTTTGCACACTATGTTGGGGTTTATGAAATCGTGATTGTTTTAGTATGTTTTGAGCTATGAATCTAAGATCTATTGTCAGGTTTTATGAAGGATTTCGATGTATATTATTTGAGGGTGTTACCAAGTATTGATTTATGGTTCTACATTGGATTTCCTTCCATTATTTCATCCCTAAATTCTATGGTTTTATAATAGCACTATACACCTGCCAAGTGTTTGATAAAATGTCCGGATATGGTTTTATTGAGGAATTAAAGGCCCAATGCATGTGTTATGAGTTGAAAGACTATATGATAATGAAATGAATATATGCATATGATATTCTCCTATATATTGTTTGAATATGATATTCTTTAGATCGTAACACCTCCTAAATGCCACGTAGCCTCCTGCTTATAAATGTGGTGCGCAACACATCGATAAACAAGATTCTACATAGACACAACTTTGTAGACTCCCTAAGATGACCAGCTATGATACCACTTCTGTCACGCCCTAAAGTCCCGAGGGAGGACCAACACCCGCTGTCGATAAGGCTCGGGAGAACCAACCGATAACTATATGCATTCTATACATATCATAAGGGGTTTCTACGTTTGACATGCCTTTAAGCAAATAAAAAGTGATAACAAGCCAATAGAAAATGCATATGACTAGACCATTGGGGTCACGGTATTTAAAGTATGAGACATAACTTCACTGTGCTTTACATAGTCTACAAAACCTATAAATAAAGAAAAACATCTGACAAGGGTCGGGACAGGCCCCACCTCAGCAAACTATGCAATAAAAACATGTAATCTCTAGACGTGTAAAAATCCCCGAAGCAACCTAGATCTTGGTGACAACAGCCGAATATCTTGTACTCCTTCTGGGGAGATCTACCAGCACCTGTACCTGCAACATGAAATACAGATCCCCCGTAAGGGACATCAGTATGGGATAATATATTGAGTATGTAAGGCCGGATATAAAATAACAACTCAAATGAAACCATGCATCTATGGAAGATTAGGGACCACCCTTAGATATGTTATGGAATCATGTACTTTATGTCCTTTATATCACTTTACCTTTACTGTAAAATCTATATTGTAAAATTTGTGCACAGCTGTAATCAAATAACCAACTGATCAATGGTAAACTGTATTGAGATCGTCCCTATGCTAGGTTCTTTGTGAACCCCCTCGGGCTCTACCCGTAATACTGTATTGGGATCATCCCTATGCTAGGTTCTTCTTGAACGCCCTCGCGCTACCTATCAAAACTGTATACTTTATCTTTCAGTTAGCTTTGAGATGATTCTTTTGGTCACCATAACATTGGAGCTGTAAGACTGTATATTTAGCACATGCCATGGGGATGATCACATAAGACAATATAATAATGAAAAGAGTACATTACACATATGATGCAATGCATATGAAATGGAACAACTTCTGAACTTTATTTTGTTGCAGGAACTCATGTAACTTGGTGTCAAAGTATCTAGGCAGGTTTTAAGTTAACTATGTATGGAATCATATGAACATGTAAAAGAGTGGAGACATAGTTAATAGATGTGTCGAAGTTGGCAATTGCCTTTATGTACCCACGAGGGATCTATGTTTCATGCCAAGTGATACGAAATCAAGTAACTTTACATACCTCATTGTTGGACCTTATTACTATGTCGAGATAACCTTCACTTCCTACAAATACTTATCTACAATATAGTAAGTGATAACACTAGAATTAATAGCCAATAGATACCCCTTGGCATCCCAATCACATAAGAAAACAATACATGGGCAGCAAGCGGGTGTTTATAAACCCGGGCATATTCCTTTAACCTTTCTGCCCCTAGTCATATTTTCTAATACACATTAGCATGTATACAGAATGTAAATCTTATTTTAAGTTAATAACAGCCTTACAATAGCCCACAAAGAGCAACACATCACAATTCCACATAATCTAAAAACGGACAGCATAATGTTACCTTCCATCGCTACATTTCGACGTTGACAACTCCAAACCTATTCCAACTTTAACCAAACTATTCCAGCAACATTTACACATATAAACAGACCTTAAACATTCCTATAAGAAAACTCCAGAATTCATTAAGGACGTGAGCTAATAGCTTCACACACCACAGCCCACAAGTTCCAATCAACATGATACTTAAGATAACTTCGATAAAACGCGCTTGTTAAATAAAACAAAAATCAGGGAAGCAACCTTAGGGTGATGTTGATAACTCAACCGATCTTAATAACACCAAGTTACCTTCATAAAACAACTTAAAAACCATATAGAAATCACCAAAACAAAAGAAAAAAGGTGCAGCAACTTTCTGCACAGAAACTGTCCAACAAATTTCAGCAAGCGTAACTAGCATCTATTGCGTGTTTTTCATGATAAAATGATGCTAAACATACAATTATAATTGATTAACTTTGTCTTAATGGTTTATAGGATCCCTAATAACCCTAAATAAGTCATTTGTCTGCTTCACAAAGTTGAACAAGGTTGAGAGGAACTTTAGAGAGCAAATCTGATTTTTGTGAGGTCAAGTGAGAAATGACTTTTGGGAGCTGCTTTGACC
>JAOTQJ010000011.1:11865266-11885582 GCA_025642045.1 Solanum sejunctum | reverse complement strand
AAATACGCCATGTTCGACAACTTTTCTAATAAAATGACTTACTTCGATTTAATTAATTACGGGGTCTAACATATATATATATATATATATATATATATAGATAGATAGATAGATAGATAGATAGATAGATAGATAGATAGATAGATAAATACTAGAATAAAACAATAAAAATAAGCCAAAAATTAAAAGGATTTTAACCAAACTATACATTCTAAGAGAAAAATTGCATGAATTTGTCAATCAAAATTATTTATCACCAAATGTCATTTTTATTTTATAAAAGTGTGCATGTGTGTCGAAATTTTTTTTAAATAAAATACAAACGTGTGACTATTAAAAATGCAATAAATGCTCTATCTTGCACAATGTCCTTTTTATGGGGAAAGACAAAATATATTAATATCCATAAAACTAGTGCATGCATATCTAATCAAAAATAAAATTGGATCTCTTTTTGTCTCTCCTCTGTTAATGCTTGTAATGATTATTCAAAAAATATTGGAATATTCAATTTTGATATTAAGTGTAATAACCAATTTGTTCGAAAAATCTATGGGTAAAAATAGAAATGTAAAATTATCTTTTTTTAAAATTCATTGCATGTGTGCAAAAAATTAAAAATTAATATCTTTTTTTAAAATCAAAAGTATACCAAATACATCCTAAATTATACACACCCAAAAAAAATCTGATCATACATAGATATCGTAAGAGGAATAAAACAAACCAAACAAGTTATGTAGATAAATATAGAGTTTTATTTATTTTTGTTGTAATTGAAACTATAATAATAAGTCTGTTTGAGTCAAGTTGTCAAAGTCATTAGAAAAAAAATCACCTAAACCATTGTATTATCATAAAATTCAATAATATAACCAAAAATACAACCAATATTAAACCAAATATCTGTAAATTGTTGGACAAATATGTAAAGTGAAGAGTGTCAAACTTGATTTTATTTTGGTATAATTTTATGTTAATAACTATGTTTGATTCCACATTGTAAAAATTATGGAATTTGATCGTAACAAATGGACAGTTAACTTTGTGTGGCTTTTGTTGTCTCTCTTTAAAATTCAAAAGTATAACAAAAAATACATCATAAATAAAATTCAAAAATCTGTACGAATACAGAGATGGTGGCAAGGAAAAAATTAGTTATATAGATAAAAGTTTTAACAATATAGAATTACATATCTATAAAAATGATCAAAATTTTAAAAAGTCTTTAAAGAAACATAAAAATTAATATTTACTGACTGCTTTATCTTCTATCTTTCGTGTTTCATATTGCCAAAGTAATGCACCGTATCTCAATCGGAATAAATATAGGTCTATAGAACATGCAGAAACATTAAAGTGGTCTTGCAAATAGTATCAGCAAAAGCACAAGTGTATAACCCGCAGTCACTTAAAAATAACAAAAATATTAATATTTCACCAACAAATTCACGAATTAGACAACAAACATAATAACATAAGTGGAATAACAAAAAAAAAGAGCAAAAAATAATGCTCAAACCCAACAAAAGGTCATTAACAAATATAAATATTTAAATCACATGTAACACTAAGAAATACTACTTTCAAGTATTGAAAGCATGACATTCATTATCGTGGAAAGACTTAACAAACAATATCACCATAAATACAAAAACAACCTTGTTAGCATAATCAGGATGAAAAAACCATCAAATACCAGAAAATAAATGATAGAACCAACACATTAACATAAAATAGACCCCTAAAAAAAATCAACAAGCTAAATCTTAGATACAAATTTTAAAATTAAAAGAATGACATCAAAAATCATTAAAATAAGGAATAACCAACAATCATGCCAACTGCATACAAAGATATTAACCCATATGATTATTTGTGAATATTTAACTAACAAATTCACCAATTAAATAACAAACTTAGTAACAAAAATTAAGTAAGAACAAAAGCAAAAAAATAATGCTTAGACCCAATTTAATAACAAACAAATTTGGTGACATAATTTAGATTAGGAATGAACCCAATAAAACATAATTAACAAATAAAAATACTTAAACCACATATTATAGCAAGAATACTATCATCAAATACCACAAAATAAATCGTAGAATCAACACATTATCATACAATAAACAAAAAATAAAAATTAAAATTAACAACTTGAATCCAACTTCCACAACTTGAACCAATAAATTGGTACCTTACATTTAACATTTTGGGATGGAGCCAAAGATTCGCTATTTTTTGGCTTTAGGGTATGATGGAATAAAGCAAAATGACTCTTTAAACTGTCTGCGCTTCTTTCAATTATGAAGTAGCAGTTAGTCAATGCAACTTTCGACGCTCATCATGGGTCATTCAAAAACAGTCGCGCTATGTTTTTAAATATAGGGGTCAGACTGCGTACATCAAACCTCCCTTTACCCCGCAATGGGCGGGAGCCTTTGAGGCATTGAGGTAATGTTGTTGTTGTTGTTGTTGTTGTTGATTCCTCATTCAAACGATCTCTCTTCAAAGTCGACATTTCATCTTCCAAATCGCTATCATGCGGTAAATTAACCTTCTCTTTCCCTTTTCTCTTCAAACATTTCGAAGGGCACGCGATGAAATCCCTTTTATTTAAGAACTCAACAACAATAACAGTCACCTTACCACCGTCCACCTGCTTTTTTCGAGTTGATGAAGGAGTTAATAGATTAAAGTTCATCCTTGAACATCGCGAAGATGTGCTATCCAAACAAACAGTCTCGACATTTAAGCGAGAACTTTTTCGAATAGGAATTTTTTCTCTCAAGTGGAAAAATTAGTGGTAGAGTGTAGAAGAAAAACGATTTACAAGTATAACTAAAAGAGAATAGCCAAAAATAGAGAGAGAAATCATCTGAATAAAAGGAGATGAGGAAGATAAAAAAGTTACTTGGTTATACAATATGGAGGGTTTGTTCTTACATTAGGATGTTCACAAAATTAAAAATCTATTTTTTCAAAAAAATAGGAAAAGTCAAAAGTGAGGTAGAATATTGTCACTGTCAAATCATAATTAATCTATTTTTGGAAAGAATAATTGTGTATTTTTGTGCACTTCATAGGGGAGAAGAATAGAAAAAACAAATATAAAAATTAAAAAATAACAAAAATAGAATATGACAACAGTGTACTTCCTTCGTCTTATTTTATGTGAGATCCTTTGATTTAATATAATGTTTAAGAAAAGAAGGAAAACTTTTAAAATTTATGATCTAAAATCATTTTTAGATATTTGTGTGACTAAGAATATTTTATTTCATTAAGGGTAAAAAAAAATTTTAAAAGTAAACTATTTCCAATTAGAGTAAGATAATATTTTTTTTGAAATAGACTAAAAGAAAAATGATGCCAAATAAAATATGAGAGAGACCGCAATAAAAAATTAATTATGTAAATATTTTTGAAAGTTTACATAGACTTGTATATTTTTTCAATTTTTACAAAATGAAACCAACTCCATAAGCTAAGCCAGGGTTTGGTCTTTCTTAGCGTCTCCACCACTGCAACAATGTTTGGAGCTCAGGCCTCCTCCTCTGCATTCGGCACTCCGTCTTCAACCCCAGCATTCGGCACGCCCTCGTCAACCCCAGCATTCGGCACGCCTTCAACTTCATCTTTCGGTACTGGTTTTGGGTCGACATTATTCTCACCATTTTCACAGGATTCGCAGCCGCATCCACAGCCACAAACTTCCTTATTTCAAACACCTCAGAGTTCGGCCCCATTCAGCTTTTCCACACCCTTGAGTACTGCTACGCAGCTCCAATCCAGTCCATTTGGTCAACCTAATTTAGGTCCTGCCTTTCCATTTGCAAATGCTCAGTTGACTACTCAGATGGCTCCCGTGGCTCCACTCCCTTTCTCTCTTGCTGATAGGGATATACAAGTAATTTCTTTATTCTCAAATGTTTGTGCACATCACAATCCCAAGTATATTTGTTTGGGTTTAAATTATGTGCTCAATGAACAAGCCATGGCGACCTGACCGGCCCCGATGACTGGGTGTGGGTGGGGGAGTTTTTGGGTAAGTTGTTTCATTTGAAAAAATGAGATAGTAAAGTATGCAAACCTTGTACCCTCTTCACCATTCTTACAGAAGCTTTTGTTGTTTCAAGTGTTCCAATAATATAGGATATACATGTATGGGCTTTAGTTCAATTACCTATATAAATAACACAAATATCTGATGAAGGGAGCTAGAGTTGAGTTCCCTTGACATAAGGTGGATTGGACAATTGCTAACAGTGTAAAACACTTTTATTAGTTAATCAAGCTACATTAGACTTCTCCTGCTGAGTGAAGAAAGCCTCATAAGGTTTCAAATAAGCAAGAACACCCTTTCTATCTTATTCATAACATTACTGAGAAAAACCAGTTGATGTTAGAATCATTAATGTTCCTGAAATAAAATCCTCGAATCTCTACCAAAAATAAAATATTATCTGAAGCTCTTAAACTCCTGATTTAAATATAAAAATAGGCAACTGTGGGCCTTTTCTTCAAATCGTCTTAAAAAATATTTCAATCGTGATAGCAAAGAAGATGTGGGAATAAATTTTTTTGAAAGAATAGGGGAGCCACCACCAAGGAGCTGTAGTCCGGTACTTCTTAAAACAAAAATGCTCATTTAGTTAGAATGTCTTTCCTTTGGATAGGAGGTTACTTACCATTATATTCAGGTGACCAATCAATGCTTATTTATGGAGTGACTACTACAACTTAAACTTGTTTCCTTACAGTTGTCTGTGCACAAACTCGTTTCCTTATAGTTGTCTGTGCATATCTGTTTCAGGCAATTGTTGATGCGTACAAGGAGGAGCCTGGTAACCCTAAGTATGCTTTCAAGGTTTGATCTTTTTCCTAGTAGCCTAGCTTATCTTGGATAGGTGAGTGACTCAAATGAAAAAACTTAGGTAATACAATAATATATTGTAACTTTTGAAGTAGTCATTGAATCACTTATCTATTTCGTTCTAGCCGTTCACCAGCATTGTGAAGATATTTTTCAACTTGTTTTTTGTTATGATATGTCAGCTGATAAATTATGGTTGGAGTGCTTCCATCTTTTGGATGTGTACAGAGGCGCTTAAATTCTTTCATTTATTTGCATTTATGGTTGTTTTGCAGCATCTTTTGTCCAGTGTGGCGGAACCTCAATATAGGACAAAACCTGCAGGTGTATCTGATGTGAGTTCAATATGGTTAAAATTTTCACTTCAGTGTCGTCATCCTGGTTTATATTGCTTTTTTCTTGCTGAGAGTATTATGTAAGTGCAATGAATTAATTTGAATTGCCAGATTATGTGGGCAGAGGCAATGGCCAAGCTTGAAGGCATGGAGAGTACTGACCGTGAGCGCCTGTGGCCTCAACTTGTTCACGGCTTCAAGGATCTCTCCCAACGGCTCAAGGTACCTTGAAATTAATCACTTAAGGATGTCTTTGGTATGGTAGAAAACAATTTCTTGTGAAATATTTCTTGAGGAGAATGTTTCAGTGTTTCAGTGTTTCAGTACTGCATAAACTGGAAAATTATTTTCTTAGGAAAAATTATTATCACCAAAATAGGAAAAAAATAGCTTCCTCCCCTCATGTACTGAAGTTGGTTTCTTTTATAAATCCCAATTCTTGTTTGATATTGTGTTTTCCTCTTTTAATTATTGCTTTGATTTGCTTGGTTTGAGGGTCTTTTGGAAACGGCCTCTCTACCTCGGAGAGGTAGTGGTATGGTCTACATACTCTCTGCCCTCCCTAGACTCCACTTTGTGGGATTTCACTAGGTTTGTTTTGTTATATTTGTATCTTACAGCTTGTGCAATTACCGTATTCACATACTTTTATACCTTAACTAACTGGGAAATTACAGAAACACTTTTATGGACACCAAATTCATCCTAGGTGGAGGATGTTCTACCACTGCATGAACCTTCTGTAGGTTTATAGCTATTCCATAATCTTGTCCTACTTTTGATTGGATCTCCGCATACCACTTGGAACAACCCATCTGTCACGACTTGACACTACAAGTCAAGATGGAGCCTGTTATATCATCCTGCCTACAGGCAAGCCAATCCAATAACCAAGGTAACCTGTCTAGCAAACTATGTACTATAGCTAAACAACAACAATACAAGCCAAAGATCGCCTATCCCAGAATCTGGAAATCAACTGTACAAAGTTACTATAGACCAACATAAAAATATACAAACCCTAAATAATACAAATACAAATACAAGCTAAAACTATGTACATAGGCTCCGAATATAGAGACAACCAACTAGACAAAAGGAGACTACATAAGATCCTAAAAGTTGGTTGATTCTCATTAGAAGTCTCCTCGAATGACAACAATAGGTCGATGCCGACGACAGTGGCTTGTGCTCGGACCTGCACCATGGACAGATGCAAAGAAGTAGGGGTGAGCACCAATATGAGATACCCATTAGGCATCATTGGTCGACTGGGTGAAAATATAGTAAATATTGTAGCCTGTAAGAATAACAAGACTACGTTCTGTAACCACTATCCACCAAACCAAAAGCCAAGTGATAATTGTCCGTAGATTCAAGTAATGCAACTGCCAAACCAGGTTACGTAGTCTGTACCACGGACGCAACCAGGACGAGGTAAAGGTATAGAAATGTACGTAGGTGTAAGGCTCTAATGTCTATGCCTGTACGCCAACTGGGCCCCCATAAGCCCAGAAGGCACGCCTACGCACAAAAATAGGGTATATAGGTTTATTGGCAATGAACTATACGGGATCTCGAAAGTAATGTAACCCCAAAGTCGTATCAAGCCCCTAACCCCCAAATTATGCTAGCCATTACCAGACATCTTCCCGAATTGGCCTCGAGCCAGGGAAGTCGGCCAGGGCCAAGTGGTCTGACAATCATCTGAGCCTCTAACTTAGGAACGATCAACTGAACCTCTAACCCAGGAACAATCAATTGAGCCTTTGCCTCAGGAACACTCAACTGAGACTCTATTCAATCAGAGTCAAGTCTGCTAAGCTGGTCTACAAGGATTTATGACTCTCAAGTCACACCGTATATATCTGTAACACTGCTGGCTTTGAACAATGCAAGTGTAGGGCATCACTAGCCTAAGCCTAGGCTAAGGCCAACAAGTCAACCTGTAGAACCAGGAATACAACACACAAGCAAGATGCCGCATAGAATCTCAGCAGGTGGTCAGAAATATAACAGACAACCAAGTTCCTGGGATACAACATATTTCTCCGTATTAGACAGGCCAACAGGTTTAACAGGTATTCAAATAGTAATATGTGCCAGTCTAATAGTGCAATTACTCATTTATCCTTTGTTGTGCTCCTTCTAAACTTCTCAGTCGTTACCAATTTCAATGCCAAAGTTTAGCCTATAATAGAGTCATTTCAAGAGTTATTGCCTTTAACAGATTCATTTATAGCCAAACAACACTAAATCAAATTATTACAACAAAATGGTCATTAATGTGCTCAAACAAGTATTATCGCCCCAATCCAACATAAACAACCTTTAACTCAATAGTTCCCAACAATATTCAGGCAATCGTTACACATTTCAGCTCAGTCTAGGAGACGGGGAAGCCTAGCCTACTTGGAAGGTGAATTCAAGTACTTTGGCTTAGTCTGCGGGAGCTTTCCCCTTTCGGATCGCCTCCAAATGCTGCTCAGTTGTCAAAACATAAATCACAACGTTAACACGACATTTTAGGTGCTAAAATCTCAAGAAATGGGGGAAAGACTAATTGCGACTAAAACGGGAAAAATAGGGACCACGTCCGAACTCCCAAAATAGCGCAAAATGATCTTTATGTCTCCCCGAGTCTGTAGCCAGAAATTGAGCTCAAAATGAGGCTCAGATCAACGGGAAATAGCGCAAAACTAAATAACATTTCTTATCGAAAAACTTATGTTTCCAACAATGTCTTTATAAAGATTATCCAAAATACAGTAAAATCAGTAGAATCTAACTATACCATGTTAAGCCTGGAAAATCCTTTAATTTAGACCAATATTTCATTGAAATTCGACTCAAAATGATGAAGAAATCGCATTTCAAAATTTTCGATAAACAATTCCAATATGGCACTAGCTATTTCATCAATTTACTTCAAAATACAACAAAAT
This sequence comes from Solanum sejunctum, assembly GCA_025642045.1. Taxonomy (NCBI): domain Eukaryota; kingdom Viridiplantae; phylum Streptophyta; class Magnoliopsida; order Solanales; family Solanaceae; genus Solanum; species Solanum sejunctum. The sequence continues at coordinate 11,877,423 of JAOTQJ010000011.1, read as the reverse complement.
CTGGAGAATACGGAGTTACCACAACGTCCGCATCGGAAAACATTTTAATTTAGACTAGAATTTCACTGAAATCCGATGCCAAACAACAAAGTTATCACATTCTGAAGTTTTCTATTCAATCCAACAGAAACATCCACAGAAAATAGCAAAATTACCTCGAACGACAAACCAAAATTGATTTTCAACACTTCCATGATGTTCTCAAAATTCTAAACAATTTAGCCTTTTGAATCGTTCAAATCGGATCAAAATTGGTTGCGAAATCTTGGCTTAAAGTTGAAGGGAAAGAAGGAATATATATGAATAAATCTTCCGGGAAAATAAGCCCCCCCCGCGCGCGCGCACACACACATATATATGAATAAGCTAGTTATATATATATCACTGCCACGTCATTGCCATGCGGTGCCACCATATCCAACCACGTTGGATGATGTGGTTCAGCCATGTCACCTCTCACTTTAGCAACCATCCAACCCTTTTTTTCGATGTTTTGGGCTCATTTAGAATTCAATTTTCGCAGACGAACTATGTAATCCCACTAATTTCGACGTTCTGGATCTAATGGCGCAGACAAAATTCCCACCAGAGGTCGTTATGATCCGATGTTGGGTCCCACTCATATCCAACTTTTAACGAAAAGAATCGAGGGGGTCAAATCACATCCGGAAATCCCTGGTACCAAATGAAGTTTCGTTCTAGACGAAAATCGACGTTCCGAAGCTGATTGCGCTATTAGAATCCCATTCGGGCATGTTTTCCAAGATAACTTTTAGCCTGTTTCTGAATTGAATTTGCCAAAATTGGTTTAAACTCGCACCGAGAGCCTCGGGTCTTGAGTCAACCACGCTGCTAACCTAATTTGGCCATTTCGGAGTTGATGGAACTGTCAGAATTTCGTTCCGAGTCCGTTTATTAGGACTTTACCTGGAAGTTCATTTTTCAGTTATAATTGGCCTTCAACACGGAAAACTTCATATCTTCCAAACAAACGACTAGACAACCGCACCATCAGTGCCAGCAAGTCCCAAATGTCTTGGGGTTGCTATAGAAATGCTTCGACCGATGAGATACACACGGAAACACATAAATGACGTAGAGGGTCATTACACCATCTGTGCCAACATTTGTTTGGATCCTTAAACAATTGGTTTTGTTTTGGAATTGGTTTTTGGAAAACAACATTCTTATAGAATTGATTGGAAAGCACTCAAAGCAGTCATGTGTTGGAAGATATAGCTCAGCTAAGACAATTCTAAATACTTTTATGTGAGTGAAAATTTTTAGATTAAAACTGACTAAGATGTTTATTTTCCAGTAAAAATGTATTTATGAGTAGTCAAATGGACATAATTAAAGGAAAACCATATTTGTTTAGAGGGAGGGAAGAACATGCAATTTTTTATAGTCCAAGGACCTTTCTGGAGAAAACATCTTTTGGCTGGTTGCACTGATTTCTGGAAACAGAAAGAAACCTGAAAATATGTTCTATTTTTGAAACAATCAAGCCTTAGGTTTAAAATTTCTTATTGGTTTAAAATATTTCATTAAAAATACAGGACTGAGCTGTGAGGCAAAGTTTGTAAGTTAAGGAACTGATCTGTGAGGCTAAGTTTGTAAGTTACGGAACTGATCTATGAGGCAACCTTTGTAAATAAGGTCCAGAGATTATCAATTAAGCATCCTTATGCAATAGTGAGGTTACCTTTTCCCCTTCTCTACCTTTTTTTCTTCTTTTTTGGGTACTATAAATGGAATAGACAGCCCTAAGATTGTGTGTCTAAATGACATAATTTGCAGCAACTCATTCATATCTGACATGGAATCTACATATTTTGTATAAACCAAATGGCACCAAAAAGCTGGAGAAAAATACATCTGAGTTTGAGGCTATGTATTCCTCCTTTTGCTTTACAAAATTAAGCTTCTTCTCATAGGATTTGCCGAGCCATTATAGTTGTGTTGTTATTACTCTTCAATTATTTTGCTACTTTTATTGTAGAATTGACATTGCTCTTCGTTTTAGTTGCTATTGTATATCTATTTTTTTCTTCTTTTACTTGGGGCTGATACATTTGAGCTGAGGGTCTTTCAGAAACAACCTCTCTATCTCAATGAGGTAATGGTAAGGTCTGCGTACACTATACCCTTATACTCACTTGTGGGATTTTATTGGGTATGTTGTTATCTTTCTGTCCAAATTGTCCACCAAATGACCAAAGGTGTGGTGTCCCGAATCTTGTATGCCTTCTCGTTTAGATAGACTCCTTTCCAACTATGCAAAAGTTCTAAAAAAGAGTGGGGGCATTGTCCATTTCATGTCGAAAATTGCAACAAGCATGCACCAAATCTAGTTAGTGACCTTGCAGTGGAAAAATAGTTGACATACATCTTCTAACAATTAAATAAAAATTAATTGACATGCCTCTTCAGAGTTCTTTTTACATTGGAGACATCTGCCACTGCATTTCTCTTTTTTGAATATTAGATTGAGTGAGACATGCTTCCTTAGCCATCAACTAAGAGAAGCAAGATACCTTCAAAGGTCTTTTTTTGTACCCATTCTCACAGCCAAGAAATAGTGCTGCAATTTGTTAAAAAGCTTGTATCATATATTTTGAAAGACCTTCCCGTTTTATAGTGTCCTCTGTTAGCTTCTTACCTCTCATAGCAAGTGATTTGGGGACTGGCCATCTGTTCTCTTGGTTATCTCCTGTAGGAAGGATCCATCAGATTGTTCATAAGTCTCTTCCTCTAAATGGTTGTAGGATACCAAGCTGCTCTATTGCTTGCAGTGGGGCTCTCAAGGGCTTGAAACTGAAAATTTCCTTCTCTTAAATTGATTTAAGAATCGATGTCGGTTCCCTTTTTCCTGTTGCTGTGTTATTGTTATAGATATAGTTATACTTTTAAATTGTCCAATTAAACTTTGCTGATGCCTGAGCTCTCTGGCTTACTACTTAAAGCCATTGTAGCATCGGTCACATTCTGAACTTGACCAGTATGTCTTGATATGTATCTTTACATTGCAGCTTAAAAAGCAGTGCACTCAGTCTCCATGTTATACCTAGAGAAGTAAATGAACTGATAGGATAGTGAATGAGGGTGTAACATGAATCCAGTTCCTAGAAGCTTAGAGCCTCTTCTAATGCTTCGAAATGAGTACTTGGAGTACTGCCTAAAAGTTCCTTCCTCAATTAAGTGTATGAGCTATTCAAAAGTAATACACGGAGTTCGTTCAATTTTGTCCATTTCTCCACTTAATAAAACCTTCTGTTTGTTATATAATTAACTAGTTAAATTATTTAAGTTTTGTCAGTGTGGTTAATATTTGGATTTTCTAGTTCTCAGCTTTTGAAGGCTAAGCCATTATGTAAGAAGACATTTCAATCATTGCAGATGCCTTTGCACCACAATTTCTCATTTTAATCACGACCATTCGTTTGTTTTTATTTTTCCCTTGAATTTTGGGCCCCAGGTTGTGAGGCATAGTTCCTGGTAATTTGATATTTCCCAATTGAATTTGTGTAGCTTCAAGATGAAGTCATAGTTTCAGATGCTGAGAGGCTGCAAATGACACAGAGCAATGTGAAAATGGTTTGTCTCCTTTCTCCTCTCTAATTGTGTGCCTGCCTATTGTCACAAATGTGTCTTTTGGCGTCTGTGCATTACAATGTTCTTGGTGGCTTGACCTTCAATAAATGCAGCTGCAAAGGCATTTCCAAGCTGATACCGTCCCTTGGATTGAAAGGATGAGACACAAAGAGCAAGGTCTTCAAAGACGCCTTTTGAGGGTGCGACTTTTATCTGGCCTTCCTTATAATCTTAATTTTCTATTAGCAGAAACTTGCAAACCTGCTCCTTTGGTGTAATTAGTAATTGTCAGTTTCTTGAACCAATAAACTTAGCATCTATTTTGCGAGATGTGTCCTTTTCATTGGTGTTTGTGGATCCCTGCTATCCAGGTTTTTGTTCCAGCTATACAATTATGCAAGACTCTTGTTTCCCATATTAGGGTTCAGCAGTTATGCTTATTCTACTTAGGTTCTTGCTTGCCTTCACTACAGGTGATGAGAATACTAGAGGCACTTGAAGGTAAAGGTTATCGATTGCCTTTGATTAAAGGAGAAGCTGAATTGGCAGAGAAGTTAGCAGTCATCACGAGACAGGTTAGAAGCCTAGTCTGTTAACTTATTGAGTGCTTTATGAGGGTCTAGACTTCCCGACAAATAGACACAACTTGCAGTTGAAAGGTTCTGGAGCAGAACTTTCTGGGAGGGTTCAAAATCTGCTCACCATATGTCGTGTTCAAAAGGGCCTTGGAAGTGGTTCTGTTTATCTCCCTGGTTCGACTAAAATCCATGAGCAGAGTCTTGCTGAAATGCAGGAGGTATGAGCATTACATTCTCTTACCAACAATAATTAAATGATGCTCTTATGGCTTTCTGTAAGTTGAGGTTGTAAAAGGCCTCATTTGTTTTCATTAAGTAGATATTTGGACATGCGATTTGGGATCATGATTTTAAATTCCAAATTTTCTAAGGAGCAGCAGGATTTGGGATATACTGCATTTAATCAACTCCAACCCACTGCTCTAAATTTTACATAAAAAAATAATTTTTTTTGGTCTTCATTATTATATTATTACTTTTTATTTCATTTATATTTTCTGATTTGATAAAACAAATTCGTTATAGAACATTCACTATATATAATTCATATTTTTTTCTTTTATAGCCATTTGATATAAAATTCTTTTATATCATAATTTTTTAAATAATATAAATTGCTAGCAAATATTATACATTATATATAATAATGTAAGTCTGCGTACAATCGATCCTTGTGGTTGGGTACTTCCTTAGACCTTGCGCATAACGGGAGCTTTAATACTCCGGCCTTGTCCTTTATAATAATGGATAATACAAATAAAAGTGAAATCATTAATGAAATACAATTAAATAAACATTACATAATTGAAATGTTTATTTTAAATCCTACATAAATATTGAACTTGCAAGATCACTGCGTTGCTTCCATAAATGCTCTATTAATGCAATACGTAATTCAAAATGAGCTTCTCTGTCCTTAATTTTCTTGTGTTGAGTTAGAAATTGTTGAAATCAATAATTTTTATCTATTGCCATTTCTATAGTTGGAGTTTGGACTTTCCAATGCATTTTGAATTGGGGCATTAAGATCACCTCATTGTCAATTATCATGCTGTGCATTATAATACATGAATTTATTATACCATATAGCACTTGTTTTCTCCAAAAACATGATGGTCCTGCGATGATTGCCAAACTCCAAATGCACGTTCATCGTCTCTTTGACATGATTCTTGTTTTATGGCAAAGATTTTGATTTTTTTTAAGTACATTGTGTTATTTGTGTAATAATTTATATGTTTGCATTTTAAATTTATATGAAGGTTATTTGTAGTTATATCCAGTTACAATTAATAGTAGAATCGACATAAATTTAATTTTTTTAAAAAGTAATATATAGAAAAATCAATTTATAAAAAAGCTAACTGTTTTATCTCAAATTAATATTATAAAAATATTACATAAAAATTAATTACAAAAGATTTTATCACAACATACAATTTATAATATTTAATTAAAATTTTGTATAATAAATAATATTAAAATATTCAATAAAATAAATTGATGTGATGAATAGTGTGACACCAAATTTTGTGTAACACTACTCTCATAATAAAATGGTGTAGACTTTGTATTGGTTTGGAGCTCCAAAACACCAAATTTTACATCAAAATAAGATTTTGGTGTGAAATTTGATATTGGGTTGAAGATGATCTTAATGCACTAACTCAGTATGGGGTATGGAAAAGATAAAGTATATGCAGATCTTATTTTTATCTTGAGAAGATACATGTTATTTTTGATAAATTCTTGAATTCAAATTTTGTTAAAGTTACTTTTGTGAAAAATGAGACAAATTAAATGATTTTTGTGTAATAAAACAAAAAATAGTGACCTTTGGGAATGAAAGAAATACAAAGCTGGATGACCACCCATAAAATTTACTACTTAAACTAGATTTTATGTTCTTTTTAACGGCCTGTCATTGAATAAGATGTAAACCTGTTCTGGTTTAAATGTCATTTCCATTTGGGAATTTAATAGGGAGATGGGCGAAGTTAAGTAGAAGGTAAAAAGGAAGTAAGAAAAAATGAAAGTTGCATTATTACTATAACATAGGTAAGAGGGAAAAGGAAAGCAATAACATACCTAGTGAAATTCTACAATAGAATTTGGGGAGGGTAAAATGTAAGTGGATCTTACCGCTACCTCATAGAGATAGAGAGATTGTTTCTGAAAAACTCTGGTCTCAAAAGTATGAGGTCCCAAAAGTAGAAGATACTATATTTAAAGTGAAAAGCGAAAGATAGCATATAAATGTAATTAAAGTAACACATATAAGATAAATAATAGCAACACCAGGTATAACAACAACAACATACCCAGTGGAATCCCACAAGTAGGGTCTGGAGAGGGTAGAATGTACGTAGATCTTACCACTATCTCACAAGGTAGAGAAGCTATTTCCTGGGAACACTCGTCTCAAAAACCCAACACCACTAGGTATAAATACACGATTAATCCTGCTAACCTACTATATCACGAGGCCAGATATCATCCTATCCTTACTAGCATATTAGCCATCTACCCTAATACGTGACTTCCACTTCTTTCTATCTGAGGTAATGTCCTCGGTAAGATGACGTTGCGCCATATCCTGTTTAATCACCCCCCTTCAATACTTTTTCGGTTTACTTCTACCAATCCGCGTAACCTCTAAATCCAACCTCTTGCACCTCCTAACAGGAGGTGCAGATACTACTTATCTGCATATGCCCAAATTATCGCAGTCTCGCCCGAGTTGGATGAATTTAATGGGGAAGTGAATAAGTGAGGCTCAAAAATATAGTAATAGAAGAACATCCTTGAAATTTGCGATGTTAGGAGATTCATCTAATTTCCAGTTGTTTCTTCTGAGTGCACGTCCACTGCTGCATATGGTTGTGTATACTAATGTATGTAAATCTTCCATTTGGATAGGTTTTGCAACAGCAAACTGAGGCTATTGCTAGGCTTGGCAATGTATTGAAGCGAGATATCCGAGACATGGAGATCATAATGGCTGAGGAAACGGAAATGATGGAAGACTGATTATCGAACAGTTGATTTCTATTTTGCTTGTATATTTATGGTTCGTGTTTAGGTGGTCAGAAGTCATATTGAACAAACATGAATCATATGGAATCAAATTTTGTCGACTGAATTGCATTTTGGTCGGGAATGAACTTGTTCCCGTTAGATTTATCTAATCTAGTTGATGTTACATCACATGATACCAAATACTCACCTTTTGTTCGTTCGAAAACGAATGTTAAGTATTGGACATTTTTTGCCATTTTACCTTTTTGGGTTGAATGGTAGATAAATCTAACTTAAAGTAGGCACAAATGACTTTAATAAAAGCAATTTGGTAACCGGAGCATGGTTTTTCCTTTCTTTTCCTTTTATTTTTTTTTAAAACTTTGTTCTGGTCAAGGTGCCATAAAAACTAAGGTGGATATAATGCATCTTTTTAACAAAAAAAGAACAAAAAAACAGAAGCCTGTTTAACATTCTTGTCTCATGTGTGACAATAAAATTCGTGTCTTAGAAAATAATAATTAAGGAACGAAAAATATTGTAACAATCGTTGTATTTTATTTTAAGGAGTGAGTTCTATAATCTCTATGAATTTTTTGATTCGCCTTTTCAAATATAAATTCAAGGGCTCTTTTAGCTGCTTCTTGAATTTTGAAAAACTTGATAGATTTGATCTTGACTTATATTTGAATTTAACGGCTTTTGAGCCTGATCTTGAATTCGGTGATCTTGATATTTATATATGGATTTGATGATCTTGAACTTGATATGGATTTGTTTTCGAATTTGATCTTGACTTGTACTTGAATCCAAGGGCTTTTGAGCTTGTTCTTAAATCTGGTGGTCTTAATCTTGATGCGTTCTTGAACTTGAATACTTGATTTCTTGTTGCTTGTAGAGAAATTTGCGCATTTGATTCACAAGCTCTCTCTGACTTCTTGTTAGAATTTTTGATGTGAATTCTAAATTATGAGGGCCCCTTTATATAGGAATGACAATGGGGCGGGTGCAGGGCAAGATCCGCATAAACCCGCAAGGATTTTACTCGCCCCGCATAACATAATATTTTATTTTTTACCCGCCCCACATTAACCTGCCCCGTCCCGTAAAATCTTTTAGAAAATGTTCACTCAACATATGCTGATAGAATAGAACTTTACTAAAAATAACATTAACATGCAAGCTAAAAACAGTGAACAAGGCTCCTAAAAAGCTATACTAAAAACAGAGATAAATGGATCATTTGGCCATTTTCAGTTCCAGAATAAATGAAGATAAAAACTATACTAAAAACATTTATTCTGCAAAACAATATTAAAGTGCTAATAGAATAGAACTTTACTACAACAACAACAACAATAACATACCCAATTGTATCCCACAAGTGGGGTCTGGAGAGGGTATATTGTACGCAGACCTTATCACTACCTCATAGAGGTAGAGAGGTTGATTCCTAAAACCCTCAGCAGAATAGAACTTTACTGAAAACAGTAAACGTGCTACTAAAAAAATCCTAACCCGCACTCACCCCGCTCCGCGTGTTCTTTTTTTTTTTTTTTAAAAAAAATCTGCACCTGCTCCGCCTTGTAAAAATATTAACCCGCACCAGCCCCGCAATCGTCTCGCCCTATTGCCATCCCTACCTTTATATAGTTGTAGAATAGAGGAGTCATGATAGAAGCAAATTTTTTTTCGGCCAATCAAATTTAAGGTGACATGTGGCAGGAAAATCTATAAAAATAGGTTTCCTTGAGTTATGATGGAATCAAGCTTTCTTCTGGCCAATCAAATTTAAGGTGACATGACGCAGAAAAAAGTGATTAGAATATGTTTCCTTTTAAGTGACATGACGACATTGATTGGTTGAGACACATCGCTTGCACATGTAGCACATATTTATTGGCCTTTGATTTAGACAAGAATGCCATGTCATTTTGTCACATGACATGATCCTATTGATTTTTTTGTTTGACTTGGTGTGTCACGTCATTTGACACTTGACATCAAGTGAGCTTTTTGGATGAAGGGATATTGGACCCAAATAATTGACTTTGGGCTTTTAATTAAATTTATATTTTATTAAAATTAATTAATTAACCCAATTATATTAATCCACAATATTTATTTGGACTAATATATTTTGAATTTAATATAATTTGAATTCTTTTATAAAATTTATATTTTAATAAATTTTATATAATTACAAATGCCCCTACTCCAAGTTTTATCTTAAATATTTTATTTTATTTTTAAAGACTAGGCTTGAAGTATTAATTTAATATTATAATTGCCATATTATTTGTTAGCGTATAAACATGGAATTATACATTTTCTTATTTCTTGGATCACATGACATTATCAACTTTTTTTTTTTTTTAAAATTTTTTTTGATGGGTTGACTTTTCTAGTGTGTTTAATGCACAAAGATTCCTTTCCCTTGTTTCAAGTAAGCTTCTTGGATGAAGGAATATTGAGTCCAATGAAGTAGGTCATCTTTTGTAACTTAAATAATTGAATTTGGACTTCTAATTAAATTTATATTTTATTAAAATTAAATAATTAACCAAATTATATTAATTCACAATATTTATTTGGACTAATATATTTTGTATTTAATATAATATAAATTATTTTATAAAATTTATATTTTAATAAATTTTATATGATTGCAAATGCCTCTTACTTCAAGTCTTGTCTTAAATATTTTATTTTTTTAAAAGACTAGTGTCACGACCCAAACCTAGGACCTAGGCGTGACACAACGCAAGGGGAACCCGAAGGGACCCCAAGCAAGCCTCTTATAGCATCATTACATATCCTTGGTCGCGAAAACAATAAATCAAGCATCAAGAGATAATAAAGCGGGACAACTGAGGCTAAGGAAAATCACTTTCATATCATAGACATCAACAACAATAGAGTCAAGACTCTTATCATAGATACACAACATGTCCAACAAACACCTCTAATACATAGATAAGAGCGGGGGTTAAGACAAAGTAATCGGCTCACCCTCATAGTCAAAATAGACAATAAAGAAGAATGTCTCAATACATAGTAAGAGCAACATAGACTAAGGTCCCCAAAGTGGAGGACTCACCAACTAGCTTGAGTAGTGTCGAACTAGCCACGTGGAGGAGGATAACCAACTTGGGCATCGATTCCTACATGGTGACATCATATAGGCAAAGAGTATGCGTTAATATGTTTGAATGTACTAAGTATGTAGGATGCAATGTGACAAGAATTAGGCATCATAATGAAAATGCATAACAATAGGCAATAGGCATAATATAACAATATGACATGTATGATTAATGCATAAATAAAATATGCTTAAGTAACTCATGCTCATATAGGATATCATATGTGTAGAAGAGACCAAGCTAGATTTTCAAACTATAAACCCTTGGTAGGTTAGTGATGATGTCGCCCGATCACTTAGGTGGTGAAGTACAAACCCCTCACTAGGTTGGTGATAATGCCACCTCATCACCTAGGTGGAGAAGTACAAATCCTTCCCTATGTTGATGAGTACAAACCCTATATAGGTTAGTGATGCTGCTGCCCCATTACTAGGTGGAGAAATACAAACCCTTCACTAGGTTGATGAGTACAAACCCCCATCTAGGTTATCCGGGTTCTTAGTCCCCCTGGATTGGGCATGGTCTAATACAACACTTTATATACAGTATATTATATACATAAGCTCATTTCATCATCATATAGTCAATCATATAATTTCTCATGCTTTGGACCTTCAACTCCTCAAGAAACCACATTCGGACATTTTATCAAACACTTAGAGGGTGTGTAATGCTAGTATAAAACTATGAAATATAGAGATGAAATCATGCAAGAAAATCCATTGTAAAACCATCAATCAACACCTTGCAACACCCTCAAGCAATATATATCAAAACCCTTTCTCAAATCTTATAATAGATCAAAGATTTATAGCTCAAAATATAGCAAAACAGTCACAATTTCACATAACTTTAACATAGTGTGCAGTGAATTTCATAATAATTAAGACCCATTTGTAAATCTACTTTAAATAATGTAATTTGAGTAGAAGGAGGTTTGGGTATCATGGGCGAAAGGAACCCATAAGAAAGAAGCCCACATACCTTAAATTGGAGATGAACTTGGTGAAAATTGGAGATAGAGACTTGAAGCTTGAATAAGAACCTTGAAGGAAAACCTTAGCTTAGGGTAAGGGTTTGGGACTTGAATTTGATAGTGAAAATATGACTAAGTATCTGAGTGAGTATTGGTAAATGTTTTTGATAATATAAGAGTGAAATTTGGCTAAGTATAAGTAAAAACGCAGTTGGGAATACTTAGGCCCAAGACCTCAAAGTCTTGGACCGGATAGAAATTACTAGCAACAAATTACACAGGTTCGCATCTGGTCCACATTGCGGACCTATCGCTGAGGTGAGATTAACACATGTCCGCGATAGCTACGTGTAGCAGTGCTATTGTGGATCGTCTCTGGAAATTAAAATTTGGAAACTTGATATTGTGATTCAATTGCTCTAAAATCAGGGCTAAATCCTCTACCCGCTAATTTTGACCCCCTGAACAAGAATATGAAGTCGAATTTTTGATATCGCACACGAATTTTGAGATATATAAAATTAAAAATTCTAGGCATTTTGAGGCACATTTTCGAGAATTTTTTGGGGCCGTTTCAATATCTCCCCCTTGGGAACATTCGTACTTGAGTGTGAAAGAGACGTACACGACAAGAGTGATCATAAAAAAATCAGAACAAATAAGAATGCAACATTACATTGAAACTTCAACATGAGTGTAAGAATCATCATAACTTGCCAACTTAGACATGAATGCATATTGAATGACATAGGAGCCGAAACATAAGACTTGAAATCACATAGGGGACTTAGAATTAGTACCTTAGGCATGAGTGGAGTGAAAAAGATAAGGATACCGCTTTTACA
>JAOTQJ010000011.1:11847114-11859561 GCA_025642045.1 Solanum sejunctum | reverse complement strand
ATTAAAGGAATTGGGTTTAGTATGTGTTCACGTGCCCCTCTATCGGGCACTGGTCACGACCTCAGGGTGGGGTGTGACAATCGCCCCCTCCATCATTGTTTTATAATCGTAATGTGCTTCTGCTTGATATTTAAAAGGTTGATTTGAGGATCTTTTTTTGTCATAATGTGACTTTGGGGTGAGGCAGAAAGAAAGGATATCATGAAGGCTCGGATGCAGGGGTTGACCATCAACTCTGGGAATTGACTCTAGAGAAAGAAAGAAAAAGAATTTTTGCCCTAGTTTTCTAATATGAAATTTGGGAACTTTTTATTTGGTTGTACTGAACCCCAGCAATAGGGTTGCCTGCGTATCTTGTCAAACAAGAATCAGGTCAAACATAGTTCAGTAGGATGGTTTTTTCTCTTTTTTTCATTTGTTTTTTTTTTCTTTTTTTTTTCTTTTTTGCTCTTTTTTTTAGTTTTCAAAGCAAGGATAAAGAAAACAGATTACACATCAACATGAGTAGTAATGTGTGACATAATATTTGAGTTTAGAATATTTGGCTTTCATAATACCAACCTTTAAATGTCAACCAGAACTTGAGATATTTAATAGAAAGAAATCAAATCATATATAATATCTCTTCCCAGCATCAACATTAATGGAAATTTTGGTCATTTTGCCTTCTATATCTGTTAAATACAAAGCACCATTGGATAATACCTTCACTATAATGAATGGTCCTTGCCAGTTTGGAGAAAATTTTCCCTTACTCTCGGCCTAGTGTGGTAGGATACGCCTTAATACTAATTACCCTACTTCAAAACGTCTAGGTGTACCTTTTTATTATATGCTCATTCTATTCTCTTTTGGTATAGCTGACCATGACACACTGATGCCAATCTCTTCTCATCAATCAAACTTAGTTTCTCAAATCGTGTTTTGACCTATTCATCATCATTAATTTCGACCTCTACAATAGTTTAGAGGGATGGAATCTTAATTTTTGCAGGTATAACTGCTTTGATCCCATATACTAGCAAATAAGGAGTAGCGGCTATTGATGTACGAACTATAGTGTGATAACCCAATAATGCAAACAATAGCTTTTCATGCCAATGTCGAGACCCTTTCACCATTTTGTGGGGTAACCTTTTTATATTCTTGTTAGCAGTTTCTACAGTCCCATTTGCCTTCGGGCGATATCGAGTTGAATTTTGATGTTCGATCTTAAATTGACGACATACCTCTCCCATTAAATTATTTTTAAGATTGGCAGCATTATCCGTAATAATTATCTTTGAGATACCAAATCGACATATAATGTTAAACTGAATGAAGTCTACTACAACATTTTTTATCACAGACTTGAAAGTCACAGCTTCTACCCACTTTGTGCAATAATCAATGGTTACCAAAATGATCCTATGGCTATTTGATGCTTTAGGTTCTATCAGCCTAATCACATCTACTCCCCAAGCCACAAAAGGCCATGGAGCGGACATCATATACAACTCTGAGGGTGGGGAATGTATCAAATCATTGTGTATTTGGCATTCATAGAACTTACAAACAAATTGTATAGAGTCTCACTCCATGGTAAGCCAATAATAACCTGCTCGAAGTATTTTCTTTGCCTGGATGTACCCATTCATATGTGGTCCACAGACTCCTGAATGCACTTCAATCATGATGGTTGAAGCTTCTTTGGCATTTACACACCTTAGATGACCTAAATTAAGGGTCCTCTTATAGAAGCCTCCGTTATTGCTTACTAGTGAGGCCTATTGGATACTCTCCAGACTGAAGGTATGCTTTGATATCATGGAAACAGGGTTTTCCATAAAGTTGTTCCTCAACCACATTGCAATAAGCATGTTGGTCACGAATCTATATGTATAGTGGGTCAATGTAAGCTTTATCTGGATAATGTAGCATTGAGGATAGGGTGGCCAAGGCATCGACAATCTCATTATGAGCCCTATGAATGTGTCTGAACTTCACTGGAATAAACTGTCGGCAAATCCCTTATAAGCAACTTTGATAGGGGATGAGCTTTGTATCACCAGTTTGCCACTCTCCTTGAATTTGATGGACTAGCAAGTCAGAGTCTCTCAATAATTATAATTCTTGGACTCCCATGTCGATAACTAACCTCAAACCTAGGATACAAGCTTCATATTTTGCCATATTATTGGTACAATAGAATCTGAGTTGGGCTAATACAGGATAATATTCCCCAAACTCGAACATAAACGGCTCCTATCCCAGCTCCATTTTTGTTAGAGGCCCTATCAAAGAAAAACTTCCACCCTAAGTTGTTATCGAGAATAACTTCATCAGCATATAATACCTCATCATTAGGAAAATAAGTCTTAATAGGCTCATATTTATCATTGATAGGGTTCTCTGCCAAATGATCTACCAAGGCTTGGGCTTTCAACGATGTTTATGTCATATAAATAATGTCAAATTCAGCGACTAATATTTTCCATTTTACAAGCCTTCCCATGGGCATGGGTTTCTGAAAGATGTCAAGGGATCCATACAAGAAATGAGGTAAGTAGTGTAGGAAGAATGATAATGCTTCAACTTCTGTGCCACCCAAGTCAAGGTGAAACATGTCCTTTCAAGAAGAGTGTACTTAGACTCATAAGTAGTAAACTTCTTGCTGAGGTAATATATGGCCTACTACTTCTTACCAAAAACATCAAGACTGACCAAGTACACATCCAAAAGAGTTATCCAACACTGACATATATAATATCAAAGGCCTACTCGGCTCAGGAAGGACCAATACGGGAGAATTTGATAAGTACCTTTTAATTCTATCAAATGCTTTCTTGACTTTCATCGGTCCATTTAACCATGACATTCTTCTTTAATAACTTAAAAATAGGCTTGCAAGTTGTTGTGAGTTGACGCGATGAATCTACTGATATAATTTAATCACCCTAGAAGGCTTATCACCTTAGTTTTGTTTTCTAGCGGTGGTAATTCCTAAATAGCTTTTATATTTGAAGGGTCTAATTCAATACCTCATCGGCTAACTACAACCCCAAAAGCTTCCCTGATGGTACACCAAACACACATTTTGTTGGATGAAGCTTGAGATTATACCTGCGAAACCTTTCAAAGAATTTTTGCAGGTCTTTGACATGGTCCGATTACTTTTTTTATTTGATAATGACATTATCTACATAAACTTCTATTTCCCTATGCATCATATAATGAAACATGGTGGCCATTGCCCTCACGTAAGTTACTTCTGCATTCTTTAACTCAAATAGCATGACTCGATAACAATATATACCCTAAGAAGTGATAAAGATGTCTTTTCAGCGTCCTCCTCGTCCATAATAATTTGGTGATACCTAACATAACAATCCACAAATGATGCTAATTCATGCTTAGCACAATTTTCTAACAAAATGTGAATGTTGGGCAATGGAAAGTCATCTTTCAGACTTGCTTTGTTCAAATCGCGATAACCAATGCATATTCAAACTTTGCCATCTTTTTTAGGGACTGGGACAATATTGGCTAACCAAGAAGGATATTGAGCAACTCGAATGACCTTTGCCTCAAGTTTCTTGGTAATTTCCTTTTTAATTATTACACTCATGTCGATCTTAAGCTCTCTCAACTTTTGTTTAATCGGAGGAATTGTAGGTTCTGTTGGCAACTTATGAACAACCATGTCAGTGCTCAACCTAGACATATCATCATAATACCATGCAAAAACATCTTTGTAGTCAAGTAAAGCCTGAGTTATCTCTTTCTTTTGTTGCGGTTGAGCATGCACACTTATCTTAATCTCACTAATATTTTTATGATCTCTTAGATTGATTGCCTATGTTTCGCTCAGGTTAGGATTTGATTTATTCTTAAAATATTCAAAATCCTTGCTTACTTCTCTGAATTCTTCATCTTCATCATGTACTTCTTGATTTATTATTTCAAAATTAGGTTGTATTTTAAGATCTAATGAAAAATTCTATTTGCATATCATATCACTAGAATCGATCTAGGTAGAACTGTATAAAAGAAAAATAAATATATTAGGTAGAAATGGAAAACAAACCTAAATTTAATTGAAAAGGAAGATAAGAGGTCTTGAACAATAAGATAGAAATTCAAACTATAATTCTTGGGGTAAGTGAAAAAAACCATAAAGAAAAATAAGACAGACTACCAAGACTCTTTCCTACTAGGAAGAGGAATAGCCTCCCAATTGTTGAGCTGCATATCAAGGCCAATAGGTTGCATGCCTTTGTTACTAGGTCCCGCCCCAATCTCAATCATATCAACCTCAATAAATAAGTTTGGAAAATAGTTGCTCAATTACACATCTACATTTGATACTAACTTTGGCGGTGGTGGCTTGGAAGACTCAACAATGTCGACTTTGACAAAAGACTCATCGATGGGCCATATTGGCCTAGCAAGTGACCATTCTCCCTTTTTCTTATTTTCCCCCTCTTTTTATCTCCAACTACGAGCTTGTACCCTAAGCCAAAAGTACCAGGGTTTTTGAGTGGGCTCAGTGGATAAGCTCTGCCTTGCAAAAATGCTCATAAGCCTTTTCTAGGTTCAAACCCATACCTTAAAATTTCATTTATCATCATAACACATGTAGCAGGTAGTTGTGGCTTCGGAATGAGATTCCCCTCCAAGATGTGCTCAACATCTACAACCTCACAAACTTGATAACTAAGTGTATTAGTCTCATTATTGGCTTTGATAAAGGGAATGGAAAAATCTTTATGGATAGACAGGTCTCCTTCCTCATGGATAATTACTTCTTGTCTATCATGTTCGAACTTGATCATTTGATACAATGTAGATGGGATTTCCCTGGCCTTATGTGCATATGGTCTTCCTAACAACAAGTTGTAGGATGCCTGAATGTTCAACACTTGAAAATCTATTGCAAAATAAACAGGGACTATTGTTAGTGTGAGATCATTCTCACCAATGGCATCAGTTTTAGCCTCATCAAAAGCTTGAACATATACATTATTAGGTTGCACCCTTTGAACACTGATATTTAGTTTTTGCAGAGTTGACATAGGGCAGATATTGGCACAAGAACCTCCATTAATTAGAATTCGAGTGACATAGGAATACTCACAGTTTATAGTTATTTGAAGGCCTTTGTTGTGTCCAGTTCCATCCATAGGTAGCTTATTATCAGAAAATGTGATCCTATTTGCCTCACAGATTCTGCTAGTAATTTTCTCTACTTAACTTACAGTAACCTCCTTAGGAACATGTGCTTTATTCAAAATCTTCATTATAGTCTTACGATGTTCATCTAAGTGTAATAACAGAGACAACAAAGAGATCTGTGATGGTGTCTTCTTTAGCTGTTCTACAAAAGAATAGTCTAGCAATTTCATCTTTTTTAAGAATTCTTATACTTCCTCCTCAAAAATTGGGACCTTAATTGGCATTGGATCATTTCTTACATGTTTAGTCTTTCTTAATTCCACCGGGACATAGCAGCTCCCTAAACAGGTCAACCCTTCTATTTCATCAACTTCGTCATTGATTTCTTTCCACTTGTATATCACAATAGTAGGCTTATAATTCTAAGGAACAACCTTAGGGTTAGTCATTGGAAGTTTTGACACCGGCTTAATGATCATAGGTGAGGCAGGGGGCCCCTTGCACAACTAGGATAGACTTGTTTGTTCCTTTGGTAGCAATTAGCTTTGGTTCTTTCTAGCTAGTCCAAGCATCATTAGCAGGTGCTTTCACAACTAGGATGGGCGAGTTGGATGTACCTATCCCTTTAGGAGTCTTTTCCATATTCGAAGGCATTATCTTTGTCAAATTAACCACATTTATTTCACTTTCTATATCAGCTTTGACCTTAAGGATAGGCTTGTATGGGATCGCCATATCCTTAGCACCATGGATCACTTCTAACATATTGGTTTCATTATGCATAGGAAATAGATTTTGATTGATGTTTGGACCCTTTGGATTCTGTACTATGATTTGATGCATATCGATTAAGTGTTGGATCGCCCATTTTAAATACCAACATTTTTCTATGTCATGCCCTAGGGTATCAGAGCAATATGCACATCTTTGGGGATAATCCAGGTTATTGGGGGGAGGATTTGGGACCTTTCTTTAAATAGGGCTCAGATCATTCAATAACCTTAATTTTTGGAATAAGCTGGCATATGATTCTCCAACAGGAGTGAAGTCATCCCTAGATGCCTTCTCTTTCTTATGCACTAATCTAGGATGAAAATCAGCTTTAGTGGTATTTTGGTAACTTTGTGGGGTGGGGGGTTGAATTTAAGGAGGTGGTGCACGCTATTGTGGATAAGATGGGGGTTGAACATATGGTTGTGAATTGTAAATGGGATATTGTGGATACGGAGTAATATATGGTGAATTTTGAGAAGGAAAGTAGTGTTGTGTGGGGTTATATGGATTATGCATATAAGTTCTAGGCCCTGATACAACGGTAGCCACATCCTCTTTCCATCTCTTGCCAGCAAAATTTCCTGAGCCATTTTGAAGCACTTGTGTAGTGACTTTTAAAATAGTTTGACTCACAACATTTCCTAATTTGATGCCAATTTCTACTATTTCCCTGACCTTAATAACCTCTTCAAATGTTTTTCCAATGGCAAAAAGCAGGTAATAGAAGTAGTCAGGTTCTTGTGTATGGATAAAGACATTGATCATTTTTGACTCCTTCACTAGGGGTTTAACCCTAGCAACTTGCTTTCTCCATCTAATCACGTATTCACAAAAGTTTTAGGTGGTCCTTTTTCTCATGTTTGCTAGTGAGGTGCTATCTGAAACGATGTTAATGTTGTACTAAAATTATTGCACAAAACATCGAGCTAAATCATCCTAGGTATGCCAGTTGGCAATGTCTTGATCTATGAACCATTCCAATGCAATTCCTACTAGACTTTCTCCAAAATAAGCCATGAGTAATTCCTCTTTGCCTCTAGCACCCCTTAGTTGATTGCAATACCTTTTCAAATAGGCAATAGGGTCTCCATGGCCATTATACTTCTCAAACTTTGGTATCTTAAACCCGATAGGCAAGTGGACAATGGGAAACATACACAAATCGTTAAATGAGATGCCCTTATGGCCCCCTAATACCTGCATATCCCTCACAATTTGCTCCAAGCATTTCATTTTTCTAGCTATTTCTTCATGTTCCTCACTTTTAGTGGATTTAGCAACCTCGACAGGGGAACTATGATGATAAGAGCTTGGAATTTTTAAAGTTAGCTCAGGCGCATAGCCTTGATAATTTTGAACTTGAGATAGGGGATTATCATTATATTTTGGCACTAGCGTCGGCTGAGGGACTATATTAGTTTGCGCAGCTTGTATGAGAAGAGGATTACTTATCATTGGCATAGCCACGGGGCGTACAGTGGATGTTTCAGAAGAGTTGGAGGGGTTAACTTGTGGGCCAAATCCGGTTGGATAAATTGGATTATTTGTTGGACTGGCATAGGAGATAACATATTAGAACTCAGATATTCATGGATTGAAGATGGCAGAGCATGTCCATTCATCCAAGCTTCATACATCTCAACCATTTGTTGTCTCAACATCCTTAGTTCCTCTATTGTTACCTTTTTCGATGAAACTATCTAGTTTTCATCATGGTCCACCTCTTTACCATCTTGGCAGGGCATTTTCTCTTTTCTTTTTTACCTAATATAGTATGGATGCGATGCTAGCTTAACCGCGAACCAATCACCTTTTAATTACTTTTGTGCCTTTCTCTCTCTCTCTCCCACACCCTCTCTCTGTGAAGTAGCAAGCGAATTAGCATTAAAAGCTTCGCGGATTACAATCATGTATTATTTATTTTCATTCTTACCTTGGGAGGCCTTATGTTTCATCCTGGAATATCTAGGCATATTTGTCCTCCTTTGTTACTATAATTGTTATTATTGTCAGTATATATAAAATATAGATATATATTTTTTAGAAGGTTTTGATCGAACCCATTAGGTTGCCTACGTATCATGCTAGTGCATGAATCACATCTTTGCGTAGTTCAAGGTATTTTTGTTAATTATATAACATATATATATTCTTACAGATAAGTTTTTAAGAAAATAAGACATGAAATGAGCATAAATTAAAATGTCTTTCAACAAATTTTGAGACACAAGCAACATCATTAAACGAATTAAACTAGAATTTAAATAGACTCAACTAGATAAAAGGTGGAATAATGGATGAAAGAAAATGACTCAAACTAACAGAATGTAACAAAATGAAATAAAAGTTATTACACCCATGCCCCAGGAGCCAACCACGTACATGCCTTCGACGTTCTCACTCATGGATCACGCGGTGTCATACATCCTCCCAGCTCCAAATATATATCCTACAAAGAGGTTGTGAGATATTTGGCAAAATAATGTACCCCTGCTAGAAATTTTGCATGATTCATCCCTTGGTAGTCTAAGCCCATTTGTGCAGCGCGGTCTGGCAGACGATGCACCTTTGCACGAAGCGTCTTGCAAGTCTGACCCTACCCTCCTATCTGCTGGTCACGAGTGGAAATTACATCTTTAGCGTATTTTTCTCAAGCTAAGGTTGACTCTAGCTCTTCTTGCATCTTTCCCCTCTTACGGATCCACTGGGACCTCTCTTGGTCAAAATCAGTCTGACCTATCTAATCACAATCTCTTAGTTGTAGTTGTCGAGATGCTGCCAGTTCCGCTACTTAAGTCCCCCTAATTGTTGCCAACTTAATCTGCCCTTGAAGCAAAACTTCCTTTTGAGCTGCCTTAGCCTTTCTTCTTCGAGTTCTACTTGTTTTCGGTTAGAGCAACTTCAGCACACTCCAAGTCTACTCTTAGTGCCTGATTAATGGCGAGGTAATCGCGCATGGCCAACTCGACCCTTATATTTATGTCTACCTTATGATCAATCTATTTTATAGATCTCTTCAGTCTAACTTTCTATGGCGGTTATTTTTTGAACCAATCAGAGTATCTTAGGTGAACCTCTCCCCTATCGCGCTCCCTAACCATAGTTTCAAGTCCCATGACGAAGCAACCATCCCAAATCTTCTGGACTAGTCTTTCAGGAGGGGCAGTCCCCGGTCTTATTTCATACACAAATTCTTTCATTTCCTTAGTGACAGGGATTATCTATCGTCTTCCTAGCTGTTGTAGGACGCACAACGGTACATATGGTTGGACGCCCCTAATACCCATCAACAATAAGAAAGGGAGAACACATGACATGTATAACCTCTGACCAAAGGAACCAAGGAAAGTTCCATGGATTACATCTGAAGTTAGTGAATGTAAACGCTCGATCCAAGCATTGACCCCTTATGGACACTTGTACTTTTTCACCCTTTTGGCATGGCTTGTGATGTAATCGCTGAGATCCGGAATAAACCTTGCCACATTATGAGGTTGGTAGAGATGTTCGAATATCCACAGTTGCAATAATATGTTGCAACCTTCAAAGAACCCCTTTCCCCTCTGGCAAGCTGTCAAAGCACAATAATATCAGTTAAGATCATTGGGATAATGGTATGACCCTCTTTCTCAATCAATATGTTCACTATCCCGACTAAGCGGATGTTAATCTTCTTATATCTTCTTGGAAAGACCATTGTTCCCAAAAAAAAAAGCTACCATAAAAGCAAAACGTCTGTGGACTTTTCATGTTTCGAAGCTACTTTTATTGAAAAGTTATTTCCCAAATTGTCGGAACCCTTCCTCTTCTCTGTATCTATCATATAAAAACTGCAATGAGATCTAGACTTTGTCCTAGGATGGCACCTTGGTTTCACAGATGTTCATATGAAAGAAGAATTTATTGATAGAGATGTTCCTCGGAGCCGCAAGTTTCTCACGATGTAATTTTACCCCAAATCCAATAAATCCCGCTATTTCCTCCAAGGTTGGGGTGAGTTTGAAATTTGAGAAACGAAAAACATTATTTATGGGATCCCAAAAGGATATCAGTGATTTAATAACGTCCCTCGTGGGATTTATTTGTATAATTCTGATCAAGAAGCCCAAATACTTGAATATCTTTCCTTGCTCTATCAGACCCATATCGTTCCACCATGCCCAGAGTAGCACATAGAGTACAATCCATGACCTGAAGCGGTACATTTGCATCCCTTTTCCTCTTTTGACACTTTTCTGGAACCGGCGGAGATATGTTGTACCTAGGGAGATAAGAGGGAAAGTCAGGGAACATCTAAACCTGCAAGACACCTAACTTAAAGACCACTTAGACTATTACTCAAGCAAATGTGGAACAACAATGAAAATTTTTTTTAGGGCTAAGGATTTAGCGATAAAGAGGTAAGGACTCATTCCTACAGGACTAATATTTTTTGACTGTCACTACCTGTCCTAAACAACCTAACTTAGGATACACTTTGATAAAGCTTAAAATAATTTGTAAGTACTAACGCAATTTTCATGGCGACATCTTTTCGTCCTACTCTGAAAATAACTAAGCGTGCCTGATGATCTTATTTGAAAGTTGTCCTCTTAGAAAAAACTTTAATAATGTGCTTAAATGTCCGACACACTTTTGATGTTAAGATTGTGTGAAAGAAAATTATTTGAAATAATTTCTATCATAAATTTTATACATAGATTAATTTAGGAAGATACAAAATATTGTTATACCCCGTGTATTATTTCACTATTATTTTTTTAATTATTTATTTAAAAAAAGGGTTGATTTGTAAAAAAAATAAAAGACAATATATTTTAATTTGCATATGAAAATACCAAGCTCTTTAAATCATTAGTTTTGCAAAGGCAAATTATCAAAAGAAATTATTTTATTAATTTTGATGAGGTAGCCTAAAGCCGGTCAACAACCTAGGCCTTCCCAAAAACATTGCAAATAACATACAAGACGCACATATAGGTTAATCAAAAAGGGACACCTGTCCTAGACGGACCCGACCCTTGTGTCGAGTCCCACTAAGTCAAAGGCAAATGATGCAAATAGGTAGAGCCTAATAAGGATACCCACGAATGTATTTCAGTTAGACTAGGTTCAAACCTAATAGAAATAGGTGTCTAGACATGCTTTACTCGAGCAGACACTTGAGCCAAGGAGGGGCAATTTATCGGTAGTAGCACTATTCAGGCTTCGTTGCTTGTCCAACCATACATAACATGTGCAACTAATAATCCTTCACTAGCCTCCAAGACACTCCAACTTTATCTCATAGAAAGTAGGATGCATAACTGCAGTCCTGGCTACCCTATGCTTTTAGAGACTCAGAAGGGGTGCGCGAGAGAAGACAATTTATAAATCATGCAACTACAATACAAGTGAGCAAATACAATATTAATCCAACGACACAATATATCCAAATAACTAGAACAAGTATCAATTAATATAAAAGGCTCAGATTCTGATTATCCCCAGCGGAGTCGCCAATCTGTCACACCCCTATTTTTTCCGCCGTCATGTATGTTTTGAAAAAATAGGAGTTTTTCCAATTAAAGTGACGTTATTGAAAAGGGATTATATTTTAGTTATTCAGAGTCGCCACTTCGAATTGAGTTTTCGTGTTCCAAGTCACCTTCTTTTAATCCCTAATCAAAAGGAAGTTGACTCATTTATTATTAGTCTGCTGTCATGATCCAACCCAGGGATCGTGATTAGTGTCAATTGGGTACCCAGACAAACACTAAACCGAATTTTCAACTAAAATATCTAAGGAATTTATCAAAATTTTGGCAAAGTTTTCTCTGTTTTACTGACTAACCAAACCTGCAAACAGCAACCCCAGCATATAGCAAATATCTATACACATATGTATGCGGACCGACAAGGTAACCGCTACGGTAGAACCGCCCAACAAAAGTATCATACAAATGTAGTCATACCACATGCAATATCCCACACGCACATATATCCACAGACCTCTACACATACGAACTCAATCATAGGACGGGACAGGGCCCCATCATACCCTCGAATATACATAAATGCAAAATATAGAAAATAAGTGTACATGTATATACCAAAAATCTGCTCCTGAGGCAAAGGGATCACTTCAACGGTAGACAGAGATCCTAAGAAGGTGACTCTCAAGCTTGCACGTCAATACCTGCGAGCATAAAGTGCAGCCCCCGAAGGAAGGGAGTACGAAATACGTACCGAATATGTACACAAAAAATATAAAATATAAATGAGAGTAATAATCCCAATAAAAATATATGAGTCAAACTTACATGCAAACTTCAAAATAATCCTTTATTTAAAATACGAAAGTAATGCATATTGGACGGGAACGATGGCGACCTACAAACTCGCGTCATACCACAGCATAACACCAAAAATTTTAAATCACCGAAATCTCCAACACATGTCTCAACTGTAGCATAAGTGAGCCGAGGCAAACAGCGGCCTAGCACTCACGTCATAGGATAGGTGAGCCGAGGCGAACAG
>JAOTQJ010000011.1:11825830-11840007 GCA_025642045.1 Solanum sejunctum | reverse complement strand
TAAGTAAAGATTCAGTATAAGCGGTTGTCGCGGTGTCCTATCGGCACCATTCACGGCCCCGGGGTTGGGTCATGACACCCCAATGCCTTAGGCCTAAATAAAAATAAATTGAAGGGAAAAACTTGAATTGGTTTGTGTCTGATCCACGACGCATACCCAACGCGGTGGGTAAACTAACAGTGGTCTGCGCCCCAGGCGCATCATGGCCTGGGCATGGACAAACACTTTTTTGTGAATTTTTACAAAAATTATTTTTCAATACGGTTTTTCTAAAATCATGGTTATACCCATTTCTCACTCAATTTTTTCCCCTATTATGAATATGAAGTTGGATTTTTAATATCACGTATGAATTTTAAGGTATATGGAAATTATGATTATAGCCATTTCTGAGGCACATTTCTTAGGGGGGTTTCAATAACCTAAAAAACATATTTATAGTATTTAAAGTACAAAGCCAAATCAAAATGGGAGAACTCAATCGAGAAGCTCTATGGGCAACTTTATGGGTCATATAAACTCGTACGACCCATAATCAGCGCTACATGGATTCCATATGCAATTCTAGGGATGACTTCTACGAGATTTATCTATGGGACGTATATAACTCCCTACTTTTTGATCCTAAGGGTATGACACCATGTCTACGATTCGTAGAATTGTTTACTGCTCATTTGCATATTTGTATATCAACTTTTGAAAAATCTTCCCTTCACTGGATTTTTCCATAAAACCTACTTTACGACCTGTGAGAACTTCCACAGCCTGTAAAGGCTGTCGTAGAGTAGCAAATTCTTCAAGTTATACACAGTTAGCCCAACAATCATGCCAACCCTATAATCTTGCAAAACAAACATAAAAACACATTAAATCTACTAATCATCGCTATGAGAAAAAATAAAATTCCAAGTTTTAAGCATCAAAAGTGTTGTATTTTAATAGTACATCATTAGGTTAGGAGCATAGTAGGCCCAAGACTTAGGTGTTCGGGTGTGAGTTTAACTAAGAATTTGTAATATCGATTCAGAAATAAGCTAAAAATGGCATTTGGGAATAACCTAGGTAAAGATGCTCAAAAAGGAATTTTTATGTCATGGTTAGCTCCAGGATGCCGGGTTCAGTCTCTGATGACATTACATTGGCTTACTAGGATTTTTGGATGCATTTTGACCCCCTAAGTATTTTTAGTTAAAATTAGTCTAAAAGAAGTGGGACCCTCATTTTATTGTATGAGCTCCGTTGGGAATTCTGCCCGTAATGTTATATCTAAAATGTCAAAATCGGTATGGTTAGGTAGTTGGTTTGCGATAAATAGACATCGAATCTGCCCAAAACACCCTAGAGAGTGTTTGAAGTTTGCTGGTGTAGGTAACCATCAGCTTCGTGGATGACTACCTATATTCATAGAGTGGCCAAGAGCTAAAGCTCTGCCTTCACGTGCCCAGTCCCCTCATTCATGAAAGGCAGCTGGCATAAAAGCCTATGTTCACAATGCCCTTCCTGTTCTTTGGAGGCCAAGGGCTAGGAGGTGGTAGAATTTTTGCAAAACGTTGGATTTCAACTTTTGCATGTTTTTTGAGGTAAGATTCACTGTTTTGCTGATTACAATATCGTAAATTATTAGAAACTTTGAGTTGCAATATCTTTGTTGTTTCTCAGCAGAGTTGAGTGAAATTTTTTGTCTAAGTAGTAGTTTTTTAGATTATGTTGTGGTGTGTTCAGATTATGTTGTTTGATTGTATTTTTTATGAAATTGTGTAAAAAGGTTGTTGTATGTAAATATTTTTTGATAAGAAATCTAACATGATTTTTGGGCTATTTTTCATTGTTTTGAGCATATTTTGAGCTTAATTTCTTGCTGTAGACTCGATTGTGATGTACAGATCATTTTACAGTGGTTTATTAGGTATTTTAAGTGTGGGTTCTATTTTTTCCCATTTTAGTAGCAATTACATATTTTTCCCTGTTTCATGAGATATTACAGCCAAAAAGCCATATTTTTGTTATGGTCATGTTTTGACAATTGAGTGACATTTGCTTGCAATTTGGACAGGTAAATCGTGCATGGAATGATCTAGAGTACATGCAATGATGGCTGCCTATTCTACTTTGCTCAAGCTAATCTTGATTCCATTCAAGATAAATATTCCAAAGGGGGAGATATTAGAACACCTCTCAAAATGCCTTTGAATCACCTTAAGAAAGATGTCTTGTATAACATATTATCCATATCATTTTTTTGCAAATCTGAGGCCAGATTCTCAATCAAGAGGTAAAATTATATGAAAAAATGGTCTCTTTTGATTTTTAGATCAATCGTATCAGAAAATAATTTTTCATACAATTTTGCATTTATAGAAGAGTACATGACCTCTATGCATTGTGAAGAGAGTTTATTTCAGTACAAAAATCATCTAAACTCATTCATAGTTCAAACCAATGTAAAAATTGAATTTTGAAAAAAATGGACGAAGGTGAAATGACTCTGTATTGCGTTCTTGTTCAATAACAGTTCAAATTTATCCTTAAACTTCTTCCACTAAGTGAAAAATTATTAGAGTCTTCCATAAGCCTGTTTAAGTGATTTTGCATGATTTTTGGCACTAAATCTATCTTACCAATTGCATTTAACCCCCAAATCAACCCCATTCTTTCACAAGTCGCACATTACAAAAATTCTCTCTAAACTACTCTCAAGGGCTTTCTTCTCCTTCAAGTAAGAACTTCATTGAAGATCAAGTCAACCACAATCCACCATTTTTCGTCAAGTATTCCAAGACAATCACTTATGGTATATGAGTTTTCATTCATAGAATTCTTTATTCTATGGAGCTCCTTCTAAATTCTCAATTTTATATTAAGTTATTTATAAATTGTGTGGGTCGTCTCTACCTCCACTCAAATTCTTTAATTAACATGGAGATTATACCTATTGATCAATCCTAATATTGAATTCAAGTCAATTGCATGAAATTAATGATTTCTCATGAATGTTTTCAAGTATGTGATGCTTAGGGATTTTTGAAATTTATGTCGGTTACTTTATAAATAATTGAATTAGATTTCAGTTTCTCGATTCCTACATAGTCTTCATGAACCCACACATAGCCCTAGTTCTTTATGGGAAAAGCTATGATTTTCATGAATTATGATTCTAAGTATGAAAAGTATGTTTTAATGATGATGATGTATTTATGTTTATGATGATGAGGGTGACTTATGACCCTAATGTTTATGAAATGATGATAAGAAGGGGAATATACCCATAATATATGAAAAGATCTACAGATGGACTATTCCTTGATTATGATGATGTCATGATGTCTATTTTTACAAACTATGAAAGTATAATTTTGATAAAGTATGAATTATGATGATATTTATTTTTATGCATGATTATGTATTCCATAGGATTTTACTTAGTACCGAATGAGCTTGTCTGATGGGGACTATCTCCAAGGTTTCTTATATAAATCCTCAAGTCTCATAACTACATGCCACCATAGGAATGATGTTCTTATTCATATGCCTTAAAGGTGTGTTAATGGATACATATGTCTTACTAATATGACACTCTCCGTACTAGGCTAGAGCATAAAGGGTAAGGTCAAAATGATGGGTTCTTACTATACTAGGATAGAGAGCCTATAGGATGAGGATCGGGTCTAACTTTGTAAAGCAGAATCCACTTTCTCTCAAAGTAAAAGGAACATCAGGATTACAAGTAACAGTCCGCATGGTCTTAATGTTAGTTATGGCTATATTCCCATTATGGTTATATTCCTACATGTTAGTTGTGGTTATATTACCATATGTTAGTTATGGTTATATTCCCATGGTCTATTAGGCTAGAAAGTATTTTATGATGCTTGTACATATGATTTTAAAAGTGCATTTATTCATGTATATCTTGTTCTTATTCTATTTTTATGTCAATGCATATTGCTTTTATGTATGATGTTCTTTGATGTATTGTATGATGACATACATAATACATTCCAATATACTAATGCATACTATTGTCGACATGATATCATCTTGTAGAGATGGATGATGGCATTACTGCTCACTATTGTGACTAGCTTTTGATGTTGAAATTGAAGAGTTGGTGAGTTCCAATGCTTTGGGAACAAGCCATTATGTTTCATCTGTATGTTGATGTTTTTTAAGACTTTTGTACTTTAATTATCTTGAGACTGAACTAGTAAAGCTATGTTCTAGTATCCCACCCCTAAGATCTATAATGTAGAGGCATATTTTGGACACTATGTTGATGTAATTCCTTTTAACAGGAAATATTGACTCTTATGATACTACGTTCAACTTACTCTTATGATTGCTTATTTGCCTAATGTATTTCATGACATGAATAAGAGGCTTGGATGGAGCACCTTGAGGTACCAAATTCACCATCATGACAAGGTCCAAAGTTTAGATCATAACAGACTGGCCCTAACATTGTTTTGGATACTATGTAGAAGGTGATACTATAAGGGAGCAGTTTAAAATGGCTTAAAGTTTCCAAAAGTCATATTTTGATGTTTGGAAGAGGAATCTTTAGATCAATGTAAATGGTTGGGTCTCCTCAAAGGTTTCATCCATGAAGGGTGTGGCTTTGTTTGGTAAAAAGGAGAAACTTAGTCCAAGATATATAGGACCACTTTAGGATGCTTAAAAGGGTAGGTAAAGTGGGTTATGTTGGTGTTACTATTAGAAATGAGTATGGTTTATCTGATATTCCATATGTCTATATTGACAAAATTTGTGGGTGATCAAAATTCCATTATGTCATTGGAAGAAATGGGGATTGAAGAGAACTTGACCTATGAAAAAGTTCTAGTTGGAATCTTAGGCTAGCAATTGAAGAGGTTGAGAAAAAGGAAGTCACTTCTAACAAAGTCCTTAGAAGAAATCAATAAGTCAAGAGTACTACATTGGAAGCAGAGGCAGATATGAAAAATAATATCCTATCATTTGCACAATATTCAAGCCTAATATATCAAGCTATAATATCCCAAATTTCCTCACATGTTAGTTTTCATGTCTTTATGCAAGCATACATACTTATAAAGACTGCATTTGACTGATGTTCAATGAATAAGTTTGAAAACGAAACGAAAATGATGTTTAATTTGCATTATTGCATTCATGCTAGGTTATTTGTTGTTTCTTTACTCCTCCCAAACCTACTTTTATATCATTCAAAGATGTATATTTCCAAGAAGTATATATTATAATGCCCTACATGTTAAAATGTCAAATTATGTCAAGGTAGGAGTAAATTCAATTTTCTTTTGCAGTCATGTATGAGCCCATCTATGGCCTGTGATTTTGCTTACGGGTAATAGATAAGCCTCATGGATAGGGCATGTATTTGGCAAAATTTTGAATGCTTAGGAGTTCTTGAATAAAGGGTATGTATGGCCTTTAAATAGAAATATGATCCATAAAGAGGCTAATAAATCGAACGGCAAAAATTCTAGTTTATGATATTGAGGGTTGTTTCCAACATGAGACCCTGTATGAGTCATTGTTTGGTTGATGAGTTGTGGATAGATTTCATAGTTTGGGATCTTAAGATGTCAAATTTAAAAGTTTTAGGTAAACTATAAGGGGCATCTATGACTCGTAGATTGAAATACGAGTGGTAAATGAGAGTCGAAGATTGAGGTTTAGGTTTTAGGATTCTGATATTTTAAAATGTAACTAGGACAAAACCCCATCTATGAGCTATAGTTTGATCTACGATCTATAGATTAGGGTCGTGGTTCCTTTCAAACAATTTTGATGAAGGGTATTTTAGACATTTTTTTATGTGCTAAGTCCTAAATTACATTATTTATGGTGTAAATCTACCCATATATACCCTAACCAGTACAATTGAACTCTAATTCCATTCCAACTCCAAATTCACTCTTCCCAACATTTTCAACTCTCAAGGCTTCTTTCAAGGCAAAGGATTAGAGTTTCAATCTTGGACCTCCATTGTTGGTATTTCATGATGTTTTTTCACTCTCGGTATGTTAGTTTTGATTCATGGATCCTTCTACCTGTGGATACTACAGTTTTCCTTCTAGAATATCTACAAATATCAAATGTGAAATCATGTGAATTTTTTGATAAGATGATAAATGCGTAGCTTATGATTCAAAATGATCTTTAGTTACCTATTATGCTATGAATGGATATCTAATCGCATGAAGTTGATGGTTAGTGAAATATTTCCTTATCAAGCTTTCTAGCGTCTTAAATAATATGGTGGGTTTCTTTAACTTTGATTCCAATAGATAAGTTCCATTGCATACATGCATGATTTTTCATGAACTTAATATTTAAGTTTCATTATTTTGGACCCACCTAAGTTTACTCTATTTTTGAAGAACCATGACATGTTTGAAAAGGTGGATTTACCCAAAATGTTGCTAAGGATTACTTAATGTTCATTAAAGGTTTCACATGAATGACTCAAGTTGGTGAATATTTTTTCTCACCAAAAGTGATGGATTCTAGATTGTGAAAGGCCAATTCTCATGTCTTTTATAACCAAAGATTTAAAATGAGCTATTCTACTGAATGATGTATTTATATATCAAGGTATATGCTTGACCTTAAGTACTTAATATATTGATATTTGGATTTGATTTATCATCGAATGAAACTTGGGATGGGGTTTGGTACTGAAATTCTAGTAGCTACCTCTTGCATTATTTACTATATGCCACCATACGAGCCTTGTAGGCATGACTAGTGTAACCATCCAAAGTCCTAATGATGAACGAATGAATGTTAACAAAGTTCTACCTTGCATATAGTCTCCCCTTCTGACATAAGTGTTATGTTGGAATCTATGTTATAGCTTGTCTAGTTTAATGTCAGTTATACTCCCATTCTGCATATGTATGATTATCTTAAATACTTGCATGCCATCAATTGCATATATCCCATGCATGTTTTATTTGTTACTATTCATGCTTCACATATCTATGACTAAAGTACATAAATTAATCATTGAGCCAAACGGGCACGAACAGAGTCCAAGTACTTGGACATCGTTGGTTTTGGACAACGATATGACTCTAGCTCACCCAAAATAAAATTTACATTGAACAGAGTCCAATGTCTATAAAATTTTATAAACCAAAGATTTATAAATTTTAAAATGTATATGTTTTATTTGCATAAATTTTCTTGTAAATTTTATTTTGGGTGAGCTAGAGTCATATCTTAGCCCCTGCTCAAGTCTAATGTTAGAGGTATCTTTGGACATGTATGAGTTTATAGTGATTTAGTACTTGTTGTATGGTTGACTTTCTCTTAGTCCCATGCACCTTGTTTCCACATTTTTTTTGTAAGTGAATAATTATGAAATGCTTGATGAATGTTAAAAGATTGGTTGAGATACCTTCGAATTCCTCACTCGCCATACCATTACTAGGCCCTATGTTGGGTTGTGACACAACTTCTATTTGAAAGGACAATATCATAAATGGTGTCACGTGTGCAAATAAAACTAAAGTTGTGTATAAAAAGAAAATTGAGTTTTTGAAAAGGCCTTTTAGTTAGGAGACCACAAAAATCATGAAAGGAGAGGGTTTGAATAACTTATGGGGAATAATTTTGCGATAAATGATAGAGAAAATCAATAAACGAAGAAGGATGAAGTGCGCTAAACCTATTCGTTGGTATGTTTTTCTTTTGATCAACCAATTATGATCACCTTCACTTACAAGGTCTACAATTGTTTTAATAAAATTGAAGTTCATTTGCAGATATGTTTCATGCAATAATGAATTGGTTATATTTAATTGATATAACATATAATTTATATTGAATAGAAGTAATATAATTAAGACAAAAATGATGTGAAATATCTAAATCATACTGATTTAGACAAGAATAAAAAAATGCAAACCCTAAAATTGAATTTCGTGAATTTTCCCTGGAGTATAGATACATTAAAAACATACAATTCCAGAGAATGGATATACAAATGTTGAGGGAAAAAAAAATGGCTGTACAAATTACTCTGTCCAAAACAATAAAGCTAACAACTTTGAGTTCATGAGAATGATTAAAAAACAAAAAAGAAGAAATAATTAATCATTCGTTTTGCCTTTCCTCCGAGCATGCTAAAAGCAATACATTTGATCAAAGAAGGCCAAATAAACCAAAAATACCAAGCAATATGAGCCAAACAATATGAAGTAAAAGAAGGACTTGGCCTGAAACGGGTGCAGACCCTCCATTCCCGACCTCACAAAAACCTAGTTTGGCGACACGCACACTAGCACAAAGTGCATCAGCGCAACCACACCAATAGGTTTTACCATCAACCCCGCATACAGGATATGGACGAAAGCACTTTATAGGACAGGAACAATGGTCATCTATC
Source organism: Solanum sejunctum (assembly GCA_025642045.1). Classification (NCBI taxonomy): domain Eukaryota; kingdom Viridiplantae; phylum Streptophyta; class Magnoliopsida; order Solanales; family Solanaceae; genus Solanum; species Solanum sejunctum. The sequence goes on along the minus strand of JAOTQJ010000011.1, from coordinate 11,831,615 downwards.
ATCATGGGGCATATTTCTTGATTGTCATGTTCAAAAGGCAATTGTAGTAGATTGGTTAGTTCTTCACCACGAACAACCACAGAAAAAGAAATGATATAATATAACACAAAGAAAAAGAGCAGATGAAATGGGGATATTTCCAATAAGTGCATGTTTAGTTTTGGCGACATCACCTTATTCCCTATTTCACTTGCTCCTAAGGTTATTTTTACAAATCTCTCTTCCACAAAATTGCAATCCCTCTAAAGGATTGCAATAAGGGGATCTCCAGTATCCAATTAAAATATTTTTCTTTATTTTTTAAAATTTTTTATATTCACAATAGTAGTTTCTTGTTATAGAATTCTGTATTTCAAGGCCCTTCTTGCGTTACAATTCAAGGAACACGGTATTCATTATTTTCCATACATTTGTTTTCAATAAGGAACATTCAAAATAGATGATTAGTAATAATATAAATTTTTACATTATTTTTCAAATGAATCAACACGTTTATTTTTTAAGTAAAATATTTATTTGTCCATCATTTTATTCGTGAAAGAAAGGTGGAACAAATCAAACCCTCCTTGAACTTGGCACATTATATTTATGGAGAAAATAAATATTACGTTCGGCTAATAATCTTTGAACTTGAAAATTTGATAGTCTCGATCCTTCGTAATTATTGGCGTGCCAAATAGGGTGAGTACATTTTCTTTTAGCATATGGGACTGATGAAACATAGAAAACACAGTTACCAAGTATGCTATTTTTCAATTGTTCATTGTCACATAACTAATACAATGTCATATTTATTCTAACTGCATTATCATTAACTTTTTAAGTATATATTGTATATTTTATCTCAATATATTTTCTTTCAACAAAATAATTAGTTATTTCAACTATATGAGAAGTGAAAACCAGTGACTAGATCGTCCTCAATAATTAATGACACAGAATACTTCCCATGCTGTACGTTTGTTTAAAATACTATTTTAACGCGTTTCTTTCTTCAAAGGAACACCAATATCCAAATTTACATAATTTAGTAAAAACATCATTTACGATTCAGGATGATAATGAAAATTTAAATAGATTAATGAAAAGTTCAAATAGTATCTTTTTATAATAATAAAAAAGCATAATTGTATATTGTTTTAATTAGTTTTACATCAGTGGTGATTATTCTTTAGTTGGGATGAATTTGTTGTCACGCCCCGAATCCTCAAGCCATGATGCACTAATTGTAGTCCACTAGTAGGTAAGTCTAATCTAAAGCCTGAAACCATAGGCAATAGAATATCACACAAAAGCCAGTGAGACGAAGCAAAAAACCCAACAATCAAAATAAGAATAAGGATAACAGAAAAAATAGTACACTACACTAAGACTTAGCATCAATTAGTAATCAATCATCGAATATACAAAATAATAGTATGAAGATTTTATAAACTAAAGATCAATATAGGTTATGTCTGAGTAATAATACTGACTATCCTAAACCAAATAGATGAAAATCGATAATTGAGGATGCCAGGAGCTCACGAAAATTTTCAAAATCTATAGCAACTTTGTATGAAGATAATCAACAGTAGGTACTCACAATCAATTTGTAGGAGGCAAAACTATAGTATGAGTACCAAATAAATAGTACTCAATAGGCATAGGCTAACTAAGCTCCATGAATAAGGAAAGTATAAATAACATATTGATAACACAAAATTACACCTTCCAATTAAGGTATACACAATCGTTGTTTTAAATATAGCATCTAACCATGGTTAGGGTCGATCTCATGAGGAATATGATCTAGACATGGAGTAAATGAATTAATTGACTTACTTTCAAAAGTGGGGTTGTATGCGTAAAAAGCAAATATTCAAACCCAAACTAAGAACAATTTTCAAAGAAAGTAGTACTGATTCAGTGAGAGAAGTAACTAGTGTATTGTGCTCCCCATGAACTTCTAATGTCGTATAACCTAATAATTATAACATTTTCTAGTGTGTGGTTTGCAGAACTGGTAAGTTTATATTCACCTAATTCATCTGGCTAGAAAGTAGGCAAATTTCACCATGCAACTGGGGTCGTCTACTGGTGTCACATTACTAACCCTTACCTTGGTGCTAGAACAACCATTCCTTGGGCCGTTCTGGTTAGTTAGAGGAGAGTACTCATATTGAATCCTGTTACTTATCTCTTATCCCAGTCATTACCCCCTTGTGCCTGCAACCAAGGATAAGACCAGTTCTAATGTTTGCAATCTTTAAAAACCAATAAAAACGAAGAGATAAATAATACATGAATGCACACTTTTCAAGGATTACAGATTATTCAGTTCTTACTTTGTTAGTTCTTCATTATTCCCACAACCCTAGTTGTGGATTTAGCTACTTATATTCATTGCAGATGAAGAAATTATGTTTGATGTTTACATAATTAAACACATACAATGAAGAATTTAAGAACAAAAAATCCAAAATCTCTATGTAATCACAATATCAAGATCCAAAGTTAAGTGCAAATAATATCATCTCAAAGTCTTTAAGAACAACCCAAAAGAAATTGATAATGTGTTCTAATGTTTTGTAAGTCCAAAAATAACTTTTAAAAAACTATTTATAAGAAAACAAAACCAAATCCTAACCTTATTGGAAAAAAATTTGATTTGGGACTATCCACGAGCCAATGTATGGGTTGTGACTCAATTGATAGCTCGTGGATGGGGTTCGTAGACTACTTCTTGTGAAAAATATCTTCCATGCATAAGATTCTTTCTATGGATCGTAATTTGACTACAGACCGTAGACTCCTCTGCCCTGTTAACTTTTAGAAACCTTCAAAACTTAGGCCTTCTTTCCACAAATAATTTGCGTCATGGAATGAACCACGGCTTGCCTTATGAATAGTAACTTAAACTTTTGAAAACATACCTAACACATGGATTAGGACCATAGACCCTCCACCTATGGTTCGTGGATCAAACCATACCTGTAGGTGGTCACATACATCACCAAAAAGATGATAAATCTGCAATCTTCACAGCTCCCCCTCGTCGAATCCTATAATCCTATAAAACCAACATAAAAACACATCAAATCTACTAACATCGCTTAGTGAACACATAAATATCTAAGTTTAAAGCATTAAAAGTATCCTATTTATGCCACACATCACCCTCAACTTAAAATTGTTGCTTGTCCTTAAGTGACTGACTCAATATGGATAAGCAATACAATAGAAACATAGACATTAATCTCATGGCATAGATCACATCTCAATCAATCCTAGATACCCTTTCTAACCATCAGTGCATATACAAGATATTTATCAAGAACACTCACGTGGATAAACACATGATAGAGTAATTTTGATTTCCAAGGCAATGTATATAAGCAATAATCACTAAGGTAGTCCACAAGCAATGTAATTCAAGTGCCCTAAAAAAAATAAGTCCCTATTTTACATAAGTTGATGTATTTCTATTCAATGCTAGGGACTAAACAAATAAGCTCACACTCCATATTTATATTCAAATACCATGTACAATACCATAGGCTTGCCCCTATACTAGCGACCATGACGTTTGACTAATTAGACTAGGATCACTATAGGACATTCTTAACTTGTAAAGTAGGCTCAGGGGGCTTGGTATGTTATCTTTGGAAACATAGTGACTAGTTTCCTCCTTGATAGTATAGAATTTGTACTTCACCTTACCAACACTAACATTATCAAAACTCATTATTCCCTTTTACCTATTTCAAACATTTTCGAGTGCATTTGTCTACTTTATAAGATTATTGCCTTTTATTTCTCTCAATTTTATTCTTGTCCGCTCTCTTTTTGTCATTTATTTATTTTTCTCTTATCCATTTCATATTTTCCCCCTTTTTGTTATACTACTATGTTTCCCATTCCATCTTACTGCGGTTTCTTTATAGTACGCACCCTTAACTTAGACTTTTAGCCTGAGTTGAGGTGCACAATATCTACCCTATGAACTAGCACCACTTTTGGTTGCCATACTCATCTTAGGCTTTTCACTTGAGTTGCGTTGCACAATATTTAAGGAGGGACCAGGGCCAAATTTAACATCTCCACAAATAAAAAAGTTTTGTTGACTTAGGTATATACAAAGAAAAGGTGCATGTATAGCTTAAACATTAGGATCAATGGATACATAGTGCATTGTCATATATTTTAAGATAAGTGGACTATTTTGAATAAAGACCTATGATCATTTCCTAGATAACGATCAGCGTTAGTCATAACATGCATATGAATCATAAGTTGTACTTGTTCTACCTATCTCATCTCCTTGCATTGCTATTGGATCTTCGTCCAGATAGTACATAAGTTTGGGTTATGAGATAAACTGAGGTGATCCTCTACATGCCTCTCAAATGCCTCAACATGGTCATGTAGAAGTTACAATGTCTCTTGAAGTGTGGCTATGGAGCACCACTTCATACACCTCTTTGACTCCGAAACGGACTTATGAACCCAAGGCCTGATATACTATAGTAACTGAGTCAATTTTGGCTCAGTGTAATCCTATCACTACCCAAATGTCGTAACAGACTCCACAGATATGTAGACCATAAGAGGACGTACTGGTGCAGCCTCTAGTTAAGTAGAGGAAGTGGAAGTGGGCCTATCTCTGTCTCAACATCTGTATGTGGGGCTCGCTCAAACTCATTAACAGCAGCAATAGTAGTGGTGGTAGCCTTAGGATTAGGGAACTGTGTAATCTTCTTCAGTAATCAGGCTATGGAGTACGATGCTCATCTGCAATAGGTTTCTAATTTGCCTATTATAGCTAGAATCCTAAATCCTATGAAGATTTATCATGAGATAAGACATTAGGAATGATCTCTGCCCCTGAATTAATGCATAACAAGTGGACCAGGCAAGGGAAGGTAATGGATACCAACCTCCTTAGTGCTCGCTCGTGAATCTTCTCTAATATGCAGTGAATGAAGTCAATATTGTAACCATGTATGATGCTAGCTATAAGTACGGGTTAGTATGGCATGAGTGTATTATCCATGTGATTTGGCCAGATGCATATGCAAACCACTACCCACCAAAACTTGCTAGCAAAGTTGAGGGAGGCCTTTATGATAGGCGTGAAGCATGACACCCAATTGCCATCCGTCCCTCGCTCAGCAATGTGGCTGGCATCCTATCTCATTAGAGTTACCTTTTGGGCTGCATCTCTAATCATAACACAATTTTGTTCCTGCCCTAATCTATAGACAAATACTAAAGTGGTAATGGGGGCCTAATAGTCGGGACTGAAATGAAATCTCAGGGTGGTAGTCTCTGACAAATCAACAAGAACTCCACACACTAGCATCCACGTCAGTCAAGGCTAAGCTGTAAGTTTAGCCTCTTCGGCGTAGCCTCTATCATATTAGCAGCATATGTTGCATAGATCTCTCAAAATAGTGCCTAGGATTACTTTCCTAATAGTACTGCTAACTGCTCTAACTTTTGGTGGGAAAGGTATCTTAGAGAATTGGCACACCATTGAATTTGAAAGTCAGTATCCGGAGCTCCTCAAATATTATCTGGGTATGCCAGACTCTGTCGTCCTTGATGTCATTCAAATTGGCTACTCAAATGAAGCAAGGGCGGTCATCATCAACATAATAACCCAATTTTAGAGGTCAGGGTTGGATCCCATAGAAAATAATACGTCAACAATTGAGTAGAGCACGGACCTATTCCTACTAGATTTTGATTCGATAAGCAAAAATGAAGCAAGAGATCTAACTAAATGGGGGGGCGGGGGCGG
>JAOTQJ010000011.1:11761674-11822729 GCA_025642045.1 Solanum sejunctum | reverse complement strand
ATTATGCAATGAAGTCCATCTATTTATAGGGGCATTTAGGAAGACATTTGAGTGGAAAACCCAACAAAAAAAAATAAACAATTAATGACCTAACTTAATCACTAGAGTAAACAATTAATGACCTAACTTAATCACTAGAGTAAGCAATTAAAAGAAATGCCTTACTATTCTTATTCCTATTCTTATTCTTAGTATTATTATTTAGGTCATTACAAATATTAATGTTTTACTCTAAACTTGAAGGTTAGGGATATGGAGACTTGACCTTGACCAACATAAATGATATTGATAATCAATATTTTTCATAGATTGAGGCAAGTGGGGGTTAGGGTGGGTGTTCTACTAGTGTAGGGTTATGAAACTCTTTATTAATTAGGTAAGTAAGACTTTAAGCTTTAGTACTTACTTTTCAAATAAGCTTTGGAAAAATAATATTTTTTTTCTATCTGGTGTATGTGTTGGGACAAGCATATGCTTGACAGAATTGATGTTCTTTAATCAGCCCTAGATATTCTATTTTTGAGAAGAAAATCAAATAATTTTATAAGTTATATATGGTGTGATGTTGGATACCTCTTTTTATTATTGGGATGTGGTTACTAGGGGCATACATAACTGTCATAATATGTTAGGGGCATACCCATGCTGCCATAATATGTTAGGGGCTTTGTACACGCTACCATAGGATATTCTTAGAGCATTATTCATGTTGTCATGGACTTTTAAGGGTGATGGGTTGATCTCCTTCGCTGCCTTTTATGACAAGTTTTGAGTGTAGATTGAAATTAAGACATGTAGTGATCCTTTTGAATATGTGTTTGAACTCATTGAGATTATTATGAAGTATATTTTTGTGTATATTATTTATGTATATCCGTTGTGCACATATATTTTATAACTCTTGTTCTAGGGGTATTGAAGTGCGATTCGAAGATCTTACTGGGTTATATTTGTATATAGCTCACTCCTTACTTGCATGTCGATGCAGATACTGTTGGAGAGGGTAAGACTTGTGACTGACAAGTTCATTCTCGTGGTCTGTATTGCTAAGGTGAGCCTTCGCGTTGTTCGTGGAGGCTACTATTTTAGCTCTATCTATTATAATTTATATTTTTCTTCGTGGGGTTTGTATGCCTGACAGTTAAACTCATATCACTCTATTAGATGCTCCATGGTCTTATTGAGGAATTTGGGCAAAAGATATTTTGTTAAGTGACCTTATTATTTCGTAACTTGATATATGATTTTGGTTTGGTAGTTATCCCATTTTTATGAGTAATGATAAGGTTTGGTGTTGCACATACTGCATCTCTGTGCTTTGATAAATTTGGATGCATGTATGGATGTTTGATTCTCCCGACAGATGATATTGGTGGATGCGCATCACATTTAGGAGGTATTTTGGGATGTGACAGGGTTGGTATCAAAGCCTAGGCTTTTAGTCCCGAATCATGGAGCAGTGTTTGGTAGAGTCTTGTTCATGGGTATGTAGGCGTCCATACTTATGACCTTGAGTCTACTAAACATTTAGGATATGTTCTCTTCTTCATTCCTTACTTGTGTTTGAGTTGAATCAAGTTTAACATTTGAATAATTTTCACAAATGGATAAGAAGTGTGGCTCTTCCTTTGTCACTTGATCTAATGTAGTTGTTGGATATGGTAGGGAACATGGTATTATCTTTAATGGCAGTCAGGGTAGTCTCATCCTACTAGGGCTCGGACTAGGGCAGCTGCTGCTCCTCAACCAGGAGTTACGAATGGGGGACAAACTCGAGCTATTGCCCCAGAGCAAGTACAGGAACAAGTTGTTCAAAATGCTCCACAAATAGTGCTAACTATTATACCTATTGCCTCTTTACCTAGAGATGTTGTGATGAGATAGTTAAATATGTTAGAGGCATTGGTGCCTAATCAGGGTAGGAATCATAGTGGGTGGTCCTTGTTTTACTTGTGGTGAAGAGGCCATATTGCTAAAGTTTGTCCTAAGGGAGATTCAGGTACTAGTCAAGCTACTAACCAGGTGTAGAGGAATGTGATACATACTCGGTCTCAAATTCAGCTAGCTAGGGCCACTCTACAAGGTGATCGTGAATAGGATCGACAGGGTGCACAGGTTGCTCATGGAGTAGGTGGACCATCGAGATTATTTTCTATGGCCAGACAGGACGTCGAGGGATCTAATGTTGTAGTCACAGATATTATTACTGTCAATTCTCATGAGGCACATGCTCTTATTGATCCCGGTTCTATTTGTATGTATCCCCGTCTTTTGCTATATCTTTAAAACGATGAGTTGAGACTCTTAATGTGCCATATAAGGTTATGACTCTAATTGGTGAGACTTTATCAGTGGATAGAGTGTATAAAGATTGCGTTATATCTGTATAGGGCAAGGATACAATAGTTGCTTTGTTAGAGTTGTCGCTATCTGACTTTGATGTAATTATGGGTATGGATTACTTAGCATCATGTTATGCTTTGGTTGATTGTTATGCTAAGCTGGTACATTTTAATTTCCCTGGAGAACTATCTTTAGTATGGAAAGATATGACTCCTCTCACATAGGGAAAGATAATAGCTTATGTAAAAGCATGCCGAATGATTAATCATAGGTGTTTTGGTTTCATTGTTACTATTCATGATACTCTAGAGGAGGATGTTACTATCGATAGCATGCTAGTTGTGCGAGAATTTGTTGATGTGCTTTCAGAAGACTTACCTAGGCTACCTCCGATAAGAGAAATTGAGTTCAACATTGATTTAGTGCCAGACAATCAACCTATCTCTATTTCTCCATATCTTATGGCTACAGCTAAGTTGAGAAAACTGAAGGTCTAACTCTCAAAAGCTACTTTATAAGGGGTTCATCAGGCCTAACATATCACCTTGGGGTACCCCAATGTTATTTGTGAAAAAGAAAGATGGCAAGATGAGAATGTGTATCAACTTCGGACAGTTGAATAGGGCAACAATCAAGAATAAATATTCGTTCCCTCGTACTGATGATCTATTCGATCAGCTATAGGGTGTTGCTCACTTTTCCAAAATGGATTTGAGATCAGGTTATCATCAACTGAGAATAAAGACTGAAGATATCTCAAAGACAACCTTTCGAACTAGGTATGGGCACTTTGAATTTTTGGTGATATCTTTTGGATTAACTAATGCACCTGCAGAATTTATAGACCTTATGAACAGGGTATTTAAACCATACTTAGACCAGTTTGTGATTGTATTCATTGATGATATTCTGGTCTACTCTGGAGATGAGGTGAGCATGAACATCATTTGAGAATTATATTGTAGACACTTAGGGAATAAAAGCTTTATGCCAAGTTCTCAAAATGTGAGTTTTGGTTGGGGACAATTTTCTTTTTAGGACAAGTGGTGTCACGAGATAAGATTCAAGTCGATCCAAGAAAGGTAGAAGCTATTCTAGATTGGCCTCGGCCTAATACTCCTACAGAGATATGCAGTTTCTTGGGACTAATTGGATATTACAAATGGTTTGTGGAGGGTTTCTCAAGGATAGCCACTCAATTGACACGTTTAACTCAGAAAGATGTGATTTTTCAATGATCAGATGGATGTGAAGAGAGTTTCCAGAAATTAAAGTCTGCATTGACTACAACTCTTATTTTAACCTTACCTATAACGGAGGGTGATTTCACCATTTATTGTGATGCGTCTAAAGTCGAATTGAGTTGTTTCTTAATGCAGAATGATAAAGTGGTGGCATATGTTTCTCGAAAGCTAAAGATTCATGAAAAGAATTATTGGACACATGACTTAAAGTTGGACGCAATTATGTTTTGCACTCAAAATATGGCGTCACTATCTTTATGATGAGCCTTGTGAAGTGTATACTGATCACAAGAGTTTGCAATATATATTCAAACAAAGGGATCTAAATTTGAGGCAATAACGATGGTTGGAGCTACTTAAAGATTATGATCTTACTATTTTGTATAATCCTCAAAAGGTGAATGTGATGGCAGATACTTTGAGTAGAAAGTCTATGGATAACTTGGCTTGGATTGCTGTTGAATAGCGACCTACCACTAGGGATATTCAGTTTTTAGCCAATCAGAGAGTTAGAATTGAACATACATTACCTGTAGGTTTCTTGCAGGTATGGTGGTGCAATCATCCTTAGTTGGAGAAGTCAAGGCTTTCCAGTATAATGATCCTCAACTTGCTAGATTACGAGATCAAGTGTAGAGTGAAGGCGTAAAGTCATTCTCAATTGATGGCAAGGGGGTTTGCGTCAATATGGTAGATTATGTATACCAATGGTGGATGAGGTAAAGCGGCTAATACTTGAAGAGGCTCATAGCTCGCGATATTTCATCCATCAAAGTGATTCGAAGATGTATCAAGACTTGCGTGATTTGTATTGGTGCAAAGGTATGGCTGATATTTTGACGCATATGACTAGTTGTTTGAATTGCCAATAGGTTAAATATGAACATCAGCAACCTAGTGGAGTAATCCACACAAAACTTGATTATCCCAGGGTGGAAGTGGGAAAAAATTACTATAGACTTTGTCATTGGGTTGACGAATACTTTCAAGAAGCATGACTTAGTTTGGGTAATTGTAGACAGACTCCAGAAATTTGCCTATTTCATACTAGTTTGAGTTACTATTACTGCAAAGCAGGTAGCAGACATTTACCTTCGAGAGATAGTTCGGGTTCATGAAGTGCCTATTTCAATAATATCATATCGAGGTGCACAGTTCAATGCTGAGTTTTGAAAGTCTTTTCAGAGGTCATTGGGATCACAAGTTAAGTGAGTACCACTTTTTATCCCCAAACTGACGGACAGTCTGAGCGGTTTATTCAAATCTTGGAGGATATGCTTAGAGCTTGCGCGGTTAATTTCGGTGGCCATTGGGACGATCAGTTGTCGTTGGCAGAGTTTGCTTATAATAATAGCTACCAATCGAGTATACAGATGGCACCTATGAGGCTTTATATGGTCGCAAATGTCAACTACCAATTGGATAGTTTAAACCTGGCGAATCATAATTACTAGGTCCAAATTTGTGTTCAACAGGTCTTAGAGAAAGTTGCAGTGATACGAAAATGGCTTCGAACAACACAAAGTAGATAGAAGTGTTATGTAGATAAGAAAGTTCGTGACGTGAAGTCCGTGAAGCGTGAAAAGGTCTTTTTGAAAGTATCTCCTATGAAGGGAATTATGAGATTTGGTCAGAGGGTAAGCTGAGTCCTAGATATATTTGTCCTTATAAGATTTTAAATCGAATTGAATTGGTGGCATACCGACTTGCTTTACTTTTGAGATTGTCCTCTGTACATCCTGTATTTCGTGTGTCCATGCTTCGACGATATGTTTGTGATGATAGCCATAAGATTAATCTAGAAGATGTGCAGCTTGATGAGAATTTAGCGTATGAGGAAGGTATGATGTCTATTCTGGATAGGCAAGTGAGACAATTGAGAACGAAGAAGATAACTTCAGTGAAAGTGTTATGGTGTAATCATCTGACCGAAGAGGCTACTTGGGAGTCCGAGGCGGACATGCGAGAGAGATATCCTCACTTCTTTAACACTTCATATATGGTTTTATATTCGTTCAAAGACGAACATTATTTTAAGTTGGGGAGAATGTAATAATCTTTATATTTTAATGAAGGGTTAATTGATAATTTTAACCACTAATAATTTTTATTAAAAGAATTTTTTTTTAAAAAAAGAGTAGCCAACCTTTTATTTCTCTAACTTGCTGCACTCAGAAGGACCAAAAAAAAAAATCTACGAAAATTCCCGAAAAGAAGCAAGCGAGTACGTGAATTTTTTTTGGAATAATTTGCTAACGAAATTGGTATTTTAGCCACAAAAAGAAACTATAGAAGTCAGAAGAAGACAATATCAGGTATCTTATCATTAATAGAGTAATCAGTAGACAATCTTGGGTCTAAATAAACTTTTAAGAATTTGAAACTATTCATTCTTGATTGCTAATTGGTTCAGTCCTTAGTTGCTGCCAAATTTTTTCCTTTTATTAGTATTTAGATATCACTGATTGTATCGTTCGAAATGCGTAATTAGTGTAGCGAGTAGTTGATTCACTTATTGTGTTGTGGAGTTAATCATTATTGTTAATTCATAGTTTGAGGGATGCGATATTAATGTTTTATTCTAAACTTGAAGGTTAGGGATATGGAGACTTGAGTTTGACCAACATAATTAGTATTGATAATCAATATTTTTCATAGATTGAGGCAAGTGGAGCCTGTTTTGGTGGGTATTCTACGTGTGCAGGGTTGTGGAACTCTTCACTAATAAGGTAAGTGAGACTTTAAGCTTTAATACTTGCTTTTCAAATAAGCTTTGAAAAAAAAATTATTTTTTTCTATCTGGTGTATGTGTTTGGACAAGCATGTGCTTGACAGAATTGATGCTCTTTAATCAGCCCTAGATATTCTATTTTTTAGAAGAAAAACAAATATTTTTATAAGTTAAATGTGGTGTGATACTGGATACCTCTTTAATTATTGTAATGTGGTTACTAAGAATACATAGCTATCGTAATATGCTAGAGGCTTTGTACACGTTGTCGTAGTGTATTTTCAAAGCATTATTCATGCTGCCATAGACTTGTCAGGGTGATGTATTAATCTCCTTCACCACCGTTTATGACAAGTTTTGAATGTGGATTGAACTGAGACATGTAGTGACCCTTTTGAATATTTGTTTAAACTTATTGAGCTTAGTATGAAGTATATTCTTATGTATATTATTTATGAATATCCGTTGTGCACATTTATTTTATAACTCTTGTTCCAGTGGCATTGAAGTAGAGAGTCGAAGATCTTATTGTATTATATTTATATATAGCTCACTCCTTACTTACACGTCGATGCAAATACTATTGGGGAGGGTGAGACTTGTGGTTGACGAGTTTGTTCCCGTGATCTCTATTGCTGAGGTGAGCCTTCACATTGTTCGTGGAGGCTACTATTTCAGCTCTATCCATTATAGTTTATGTTTTTCTTCTTAGGATTTGTATGTCCGACAATTAAACTCATATCACTCTACTAGATGCTCCACAGTCTTATTGTGGAATTTGAGCAAGAGATATTTCGTTAACTGACCAACAAGTTGCCAATTTTATTAAAAGAAAAGCCTCGTAATTTAAAAAAGGTCTACACAAACCAAACCATACTTTTGTAAATAAAGAAATTAAGTACATTAGAAAAGTAATAAGCGAAAGTATGGCATAACTAGCATAACACACATCACACAAACCAAAAATGAATGATGACGACAAATATAATATGCCCTTTGAACAACTCAGAAAACATATGTGGACATAAAACTAGAGAATGCAGTCACATCGATCCAATCTGGAAAAAGGACTTTCAATTTAGCAGCAGACTCTGTCAGATACTGGTCCACTACAGCCAAATCAACCTTAATGGCCTCAGAACTGTTTGCCTGCATGATAATGAAACAACATACACATGATAAAATCAATGCAAACCCCCATAAATTTTAAACTTCAGTTACGATTAAATTTTATGCGGGTACCGGAAATGTTTAAAGAATCCTCATGGAGTAATTTTTTAAGCTTAGTGTCAGAATATCTAAAAGATATCAAATGAAAGAGGGTTAGCCTCCAGGGCTGCCCAAAGATGCATTCCTATAGGGAGAGTGGCTGATCTAGGCAAGTACACTAGCCTAACAATTCAAACACCCGTTTTGAGCAGTAGTCCTTAAGGAGCCGCTCGGTACAAAAATGAATAACGCAAGAATTAGTTATGTAGGAATTATTTTTTATTCCATATTTAGTTTATTATTTTTTATTTAATTTTGTGATTGATTTAAAATTCGATAAAAAGTTTCTTTCCAATTATGCCCTTGAACTATTATAAGATTTTCTATTTCATGTAATTAGATCAAAATAGATTATTTTTTTGTGACTTATAACTAGTTAGGAAATTAATAATTTGTCATTATGTTTGCTATTTTCTCACTTGAATTATTTAAGAATAAATAATTGTAATCTTAACAAATTCATCACTAATTAAATGTCAATCTTTAATTTAATAAAGATAGACCATTTATTATTAAAATAGAAAGGATGGTAAACTATTGTAAAATAGACAATCTATATTTACACATAAGAATTTAAAAGTTATAATTTTAATATAGTGTTTACGTCTTACGAGGTCACTCAACTTTGAGAATATATCTAACATCATTAAACTTTATATTGTATCAATAAAACCACTCAACTAAAATTAGTTATAAAAAAATTGACATGTCAAAATATTTTTTGTGTATAATGAAATACAAATAAATAAAATTTTAAAATTTGCCAAGTAAATTTATTTATTTTTATATTATGAAAATATGAAATCGCAAATAAATAAATTTTGTAAGCTAATTTATTTAAATAAATTTACTAGTACAAAACTACAAATATAAAATATAAAATCAAGAAAACTAAAAAATGTAAAGAATTTGAGGGATATTTTTGTCTGTGTTTTTAATCCCATGATATTAATCCTAGGTATCAGCTAATACCACCTTAATATCATGTATGTGGTATTAACTAATACCATGGACTAATATTATACATAGTCCAAAAATCAAACCAAACATTGTCTTAAAGAATACCTATCTCGTAATCCCTCCGAGCAATTCATGCTTGAATACTTTGGATAGCTTGGTTTTACCTTTTTGGACTTACAAGGACTCAAGAAAGTTTTGAAATGCCATCTTAATTTCGAAAGGCATAATACCCAAATATGCCCTCGAACTTGGCACCAGATTGCAAGTTGAAACTTAAACTTTCAACTTGCACAAATATGACCCTCAACTTGGTAATTCCTAAATAAGTAGGCACAGATTGCTGACATGGCACAACGCGTATTTAACACGAAAATAAGGCTCGTGGGTGGAGATTTTCTGAACGTTGCAATGGTAAAAATAGGGTAATTTAACCCTTTTACCCCTAATACATTTCTATATATATATATACTATTTAATTTCAAATTAAAATACACTTTCTTCTTTTTATTAAAAATAAACAAGCATTTGCCTTTTTATTTTTTTTACACATTTTTTACCTTTTTTGATAAATAATGAATTCAAACAATTAAATTTTTCATAAAATAATTTTATTTTTTTGTAATTTATGTAAAAAAATTTATTTATTTTTAAAAAATTATAATTTTATTGTAAAAATTATCATATTTTTTCATTTGTTTTTAGGAATGCCACATGTAAAATTGGAATGCCATGTGTACGCTTTTGCTTGCGTGGACGAACGTGGCATCACAACACTGAATGGAAAAAATACGTTAGCGCGAGTGTAACTCACGCGCCTAGCCCAGTCAGCAACTTGTGCCTGCTTGTTCAGGAATTGCTAAGTTGATGGTCATATTTGTGCAAGTTGAAAGTTTAAGTTTCAACTTGCAATCTGGTGCCAAGTTGGGAGGCATATTTGGGTATTATGCCATTTCGAAAAATA
This sequence comes from Solanum sejunctum, assembly GCA_025642045.1. Classification (NCBI taxonomy): domain Eukaryota; kingdom Viridiplantae; phylum Streptophyta; class Magnoliopsida; order Solanales; family Solanaceae; genus Solanum; species Solanum sejunctum. Next base: position 11,813,221 of record JAOTQJ010000011.1, on the reverse strand, counting down.
GAAAACTTAACCCCTCTTTTTGAGTTCTAGTGTTGTGTAATATCTCGTGTTTTTGGACTGGGAATTTGGGGCTCAAGGAGTTCGGCTAAACTACAGACAAGAACTCAGTTGTTGCACAACAACTAATATTGATGTCAGCTGGTGCATCACATTTGCGGCCAAAGGGTCGCCCCTTTGCATAGTGAGGCTCTAGGCTAGACCTCAGCAAAAGTTTGTCGGGGACAGTTAATCAATGGTTGATGGTCTGCAATTGCAATAACGGCCCATCCAGTGGCCCTCTACCTTTGCAATAGGAAGGGGTATTAAAGATCTGAAATTTGGGACAACTTTTTTTGGCAAGTTTACGGAGAAGAGCCCTCGATTTGCGAATCCGTTTTGGTATAGGATTACTCCTAAATTTTGGCAATTATTCCTATAAATTGTACTTGGAACTCCATTAGCATGGGCCATGAAATCATGCAGATGATAATGCTCAAGTAAATCATGACATCCCAAAAGATTGATATCAAGAAAATGAGACTTTGGTTATTGTGTTATATTCCTTAAATTATGGGCAATGCGTCCATGTATTCCATTACGTATTTTGGACCGTTGACTCAAGGATTGGATTTGAGTTGACCAGGAGTTGACCTTGACCTCGAGGAACTCCAAAAAATTTGTTTAATCGATACAAATTGTAATCCCTATCTCGTAGAAATTTCAATTCCAGATAATTATGTCGCTATATCCTCAACTCGATTAATTCTTAACAAATTAATACTCACAATTTGTGAGGGTCATTCTATCTATATAAGAAATCCTTGATTAATAATAACATAACAAGATACATAAATTGCTTCAGAAATCCTTTATGGAATATATACAATATGAATGTTCTATCATGTTACATCCATACTGCAAAAGGGTTAATATTTCGATTGGCAAATAGGGGGCTATCAAGTACATGACCATGTACTTATTATTTCTTGGATTGTAATTGTTATCTTATTAGGTCCAATCACTATAGTTGTTTGGGTACCACAAACCATTCCAACTGGGGGTCAAAAGTTCGTCATGTATGTTCTTAAATTCATTCGAGATGTGAGTAAAACTCAAATTGGAGAAAAATATGGGCCCTAGGTTCTTTTTATTAGCACTATTTTTTTTATTTTTGTTTCTAATTGGTCATGAGCTCTTTTACCGTGAAAAATCATACAATTACCTCATGGGGAGTTAGCCGTATCCACAAATGATATAATTACTACTGTTGCTTTGGCTTTACTCACATCCATGGCATATTTCTATGCAGGTCTTGCAAAAAAGTGATTAGGTTATTTCGGAAATTATATTCAACCAACTCTTACCCCTAACATCTTAGAAGATTTCACAAAATCTTTATCACTTAGTTTTCGACTTTTTGGGAATATCTTGTTGATGAATCCGTAGTTGATGTTTCTGTTTCTTTAGTACTCTTAATAGTTCCTATACCTGTCATGTTCCCTGGATTATTTACCACTGGTATTCAAGCTCTTATATTTGCAACTTTAGTTGCGGCTTATATAGATGAATCCATAGAGGGCCATATCCTAAAATTATTAAAAGCACTCCTGAATTTGGTGCAAGTTATTAGTTTCATCCTCAAACTATTGACAGTCTTAAAAACACCCGTCTACTTGACTAACTAAGCTAAAATACATCCCTGAACTATCACAAGTGTTAAAAACACCCTTTAACTAGGCAAAAATTTAAAGGTTTATTTCGCTCTAGTTACAAAATCAGGGGTGTATTTGTGTTCAATTAGTCAAGTAGAGGGAATTTTTTTTTTTAGTAAGTAACATTTGTGTTAACATTCAGCACTTGGGTAGTGCTAAAACCCTTTATAGTAGGTCAGAATAAATCAATGAAATTAGAACTCCTAATCCTAGCAAGATTCCAGCGCATCTAGGATATTTTTTGCATCTATAGGATAACTCTTTGTACACCAAAAACACAAATGCAAAATACAATCTGTTTTAATTTTCTGTACTGTTTTGCTCTTATCTTCGAAACACCTAGTATTTCTTTCCTTCCAAATGGTCCACCATATGCAAGCTTGGATGGTTCTCGAGTAGCTCCTACTTTTAGCTCCCTTCCCAGCTTCTTCCCAACTAGATAGAGTGTCACCAATCTTACTAGTCATTGTCCATTCTATGCCTCTGAGATTGATGAAAATCTTCCATAGCTGGTCAGTGATTCCGCGATGCAAAAACAAATGTCCCACTGTCTCAGCTGCCTCACCACATAAGCAACAATAAGTGACTATGATTTTGTTCCTCCTCCGTAGGTTCTCATGTGTCAAGACCGCTTCGTTTGCTAACAACCAGGATAAACATGCCGCCTTCAAAGGTGCTTTAGTACTCCAGATTTGCTTCCATGGCCAGATAAAGTATTGTGCCATTGTTGAGTTCAAAAAAGTTGCACCCTGAACTAACTTTGTAAGCCCCTTTATTGTCCCCATTCCACCTTAGTGTGTCCATTCCATTCTTTAGACCTTGAAAAGCTTCAAGAACTTTGAGAAACTCAATTAGTCTAGGGATCTCCCAATCATTTAATCTTCTTCTGAAAATCAACTCCCAACATTGGGATGCAGACATGTCAGCTACTGTTTGGTCCTGATGGGTAGCTAAACCAAACAGATCAGGAAACTTCTCAGCAAGACTCCAATTACCTAGCGACCTATCTTTATAGAAGATGGTTTTCTTACCATCACATACAGTAATGGAAGTGTGGTTACTTAAAATGGGCCACCAATTTCTGGTACATCTCCAAACAGTGACAGCATAAGGATTGTTTGCCCAGTTCACCACACTTTGTTCTAATCACATTTTTCCATAGAGTGTCTCATAAGCGTATCTCCACAACCACTTCATTTTCAAAGCTTTACTTTGGTTCTTCAGGTTTTTAATGCCAAGACCCCCTTGTTTCTTGTTTGAGATGAGTTCTTTTCACTTGACCAAGTGATAACCTTTCCCATCCTTATTTCCCTGCCAAAAAAAAAAGGTTCTCTTTCTCTTGTCTAGTCTCTGTATTACCCCTGTTGGGATGGGGAAAAGTGTAAGCATATAGGTTGATAGAGCATCTAACACAACATTGATCAAAGTGACCCCCCCCATCCCCCCACCCCACCACTACCACCACCACACACCAAGCAAGTATTGGGCTTTCCATCTTGATAATTTCCTTTCACATCTTTCCAGAATATTGTTCCAGATTTCCTTGGATCTTGATTTGGCCCCCAGTGGCATCCCTAGATAGATAGAGGGTAGGGTTCCAACTTCTCCCAGAATTGAGGCCAAGAGTTCAATGTTTTGGACATTGTAGATGGGATACATATGACTCTTCTCCCAGTTAATGTGCAGACCTGAGATGCCTTCAAACAGTACTAGAATTACTCTTAAGTATCTCAATTGTTCCTCATCTGCACCACAGAAGATCAATGTGTCATCTGCATACTGTTTAATACTATCAATAGTTCGGGGATGAAACTAATAATTCATGCCAAGTTTAGGGACGTTTTTAATACTTTTTTGTTATTAGAATGGTTTCATTAGACAAATTTTAGCCTGTCACTGATGAATTTGAATAGATTGAAGCCATAGAAGTTCATTCGGCTTGACTTTGGTGATTCAAGTAAATGTATGACTGTCAAATTTCAAGCGAGACTCGTAACTCTTATGGTTTGCTTTTCTCTAAAAACACGTGTAATGTGCTGCTTATGTCATTTTAACCATCCAATTGGTTTGTGAGTGGACAAGCATGAGCTAGGTTGGGTAAATTAAAGTAGCTAATTAGGACCATGATGGTTGCATTATGTATTTTACACTGCTTGATACTTCTGATTGTTTTGAGCATGATGTGATAGTTCATTAGCTCTTTAGCATACATTATCAATTGATTGAGCATGCATTCCCTAAGCACAATGATACCATAGGACTAGTTGGCAGGCTCCAACGAGTGCTGGCAAGACAGGAGATTGACACATTGCAAAAGTCAGATGGCCGGTCAATGGTGGCCAATTCGTATAATTCTTTTGCAGCATAGTCAGGTTACATCCCGTGTATTCATTTTCATTTATAAAGACTTAATAGATGAATGTAGGGTACAGTTTGTTATTTGACATGGTCATACAGGTGGGCATAAATTAATGAAAACTCACTTTAATTTACTTATTTTAAATATATGTTATGTGGGCAAGAGCGCCAATATTCATGTAAAAATAAAATGCAATGTGTGTTGCATACAATTATTCAGTTTGAATATGGTGTATCAACGACGTCCCATCTATGCTGGTTTAAGACAATAAGTGTCGGTCACACCACCCAATGGATTTTGGGGCAGACAATCAACAGAGAAATGTCAAAGAATTTCTAAATAGGCTCATCGGGTTAAAAAGAACAATGGCAATTGTTGGCTTGAGTAGGCAGTCGGTAGTATAATCGGAAGCAGGACTGGAATTTTGATGCAAGCCAAGTTGCATCAAAGGTGTTACAAGGAGTCAAACTCAAGATCTACAAACCTAACAAGAACTATTGTAAACATAGAAGTGCTTAATGCGATCCCAAGAGTTCCATATCATGAAGATTGCCTTGATGAACAAAATGAAAGGAGCAGTGTTGACTCAAACACGCAGGGCCGCATGCAGTCCGCATAATCAACATACAGAGAGTTTCCTGGCCGCAGGTCAAGACTATCAAGATGCGGCAGGAACAGAAGCCAGATACAGGCTGCATAATCCACATACGGTCCATGCATCAGACCATATATCGGAAGTTGAATGCTGTCAGTTCCAACCCTCAGAAGCTGCGACCTACGGAGTCACTCGGTTTGCAGAGTTTACATACGGCCCATACCTCATCCCGTATTTCAGAAGTTGGCTACTTAGTTCAGCCTAACATGTGGACCGCAGATGGCCACATATGGCGACATGGCAACCACAAATCAAGTCTGGCAGATGGTTGCAGTTACATTTCCAACTTTTTTGAGTACCACTTCCGAGGATGAGGGTGATCAAGATGATGCCCAAGAAAAAAGATAATGATTTTGAGGATGAGGTATTTGAGCAAGAGGCTTGAGCACAAGGGGAGATTACAGTGCCAAATTATGTAGCAAGAAGGGTCATGTTTAGTCAAGTTATGAATGAACCAAGCCAAAGGGAAAATATTTCCACTCCAAGTGTTTTATTAAGGAGAATGTTTGTGTCTTGATTATTGATAGTGGGAGTTCTTTAAATGTGGCAAGTACAAACTTTGGTGGATTTTCTTGAAGCTCTCAACTACCAATATTCTACTCCATACAAACTTCAGTGACTAAATGAATGTGAGGAGTTGAAGGTACAAAGACAAGTATTGATAAAGTTCAAGATTGGAGACTACCAAGATGAAATCTTATGTGATGTGGTACCAATGCAAGCTTGTCACATACTACCTGGAAGTTGGTGAGGTCTCCCTCTTTTTTTTTTGGAAACTGGTAACCCTACTCTATATATCCACAGGAATACTGCATCCAAAAGTGTAGTTCCCCTTCAAAAGTATTACAATCTATCAAAAGCTCAAAACTATATCTGCTGCCTACAAACAATCTAACGCATCAAAGATGTCTTCTGTTTGGACTAAAAAACTATGTTTACACCAAAAGTAAAATAAAGACAGACTTCAGTTTGACATCCAGAAAACTTCAAAGCTCCTATTGTTCCTCTCTTTCCAGATTGACACCAAATGCATGCTAGGACAATCTTCCATCTCTCCTTCATGACATTTCCATCCATGTTCCAGCTACCAAGTACTCCTCTGATATACTCCCTCCGTTTCAAAAAGAATGACCTACTTTCCTTTTTAATCTATTTCAAAAAGAATAAGTCTATTTCAAAAAGAATGACTCATTTCTTTTTTGGCAACACTTTAATATCAACTTTCCACATGACATGTTTAAGGCCACAATATTAAAGAGCATTTTGGTACATTTAACATAACTTTAATTTAGGATCAGAAAATTAAGAAGTCTTTTTTATTTTCTTAAACTCCATGCTAAGTCAAACTAGGTCATTCTTTTTGAAACGAAGGGAGCATCCTGGTTTCACCCACCTGATCCCTTTCAGGCCAGTGAACATTCTCCATAGCTGTTCTGTTCAGGCTAGTGAGATCTTTCAAAAGATGAAGGAACTTCAGGAGAAGGCCAAGGGTGGAGAAGAAGGAAGATGTGAGAAAAGGCGGGTATCTCGAGGAGAGGATAAGGCGGTCATCTTATCAAGCTATAAGGAGATGGAGGAGCAAGGCCCCCGGTCCTTATCATGCATAGGGACTACTCTTTACACACTAATAAACTATCATCTTTTTTTCTATACTGGTAATGTTTTATTCCTCATCATTGAGATACTTCGAGACTTCCAAAAAGGTAACAAGATACTAACAACAGCAATCCTCAAAGATCTATTAACTGTTCTAAACAATGTTCATTACACCAAAAGTAGAAAGTTGCACTGCAGCTCCCTTTGATTTTCTGAATGTTGTTGAATCTATCTTTAAAGCTTCTTCGATTCCTCTCCCTCCACATAGTCCACAAGATAAATGTGGGACTATTCTCCACCTTTTCATCTGTGTCTTGCTTCCCTGTTTCATAATCCAGCAACTTAACAAATCTACTGTATGCTCTGGCATTGAGCATTGGTCTCTGTTAAACTGAGGAACAGAGTCCCAAGCTAAGATGTGGCTTAAAATGGAGAAAAATATGGTTATTTGTCTCTCTAGCCTCACTACATAGCATGCATCTGGACACATTTGTCAATCCCTTATTTTGTAGGATCTCATAAGTACGGCAAGTTTCCTGATTACTAACCAAGCAAAGCACTTAATTTTAGTAGGAGCCATACTTTCCCATACATGCTTCCAAGGACCTATTTTGTTCTCAAGCATCTTGCATACCTCTTTCCGATAAATTCTACAGACAGAGAACTTGACATCCTTATCATGTTTCCATCTAAAAGTGTCATCCTATGTAATGGTGCTTTTCAAACCACAAATCAACTGCAATAGCTCCACAAACCTGTCTACTAGCCAGTCATTAAGATGCCTCCTAAAAAGGAAGTTTCATTCCTGAGAAGACCAACTATCGACCACTGTAACCGTAACGTTAGTGCATATATTGGCCACATCAGGGAAATCTTGCATTAGAACTTCCTGTCCAATGCACGAGTCTTTCCAAAAAAAAGTATTTTGTTTCCAGCACCCACCTGAAAACATGAATTCTTGCTAATCTAGGCCAAAGATTCCTTATAGATCTTCATACTGATGGCCTGTAGGTAGTTGATACTGCACTGGTACACCATTGCTTTGTCTGGCCTTACTTATTCAAGATTTCCTCATTCCATAGAGCTTGTTCATTTCCATTAAGTCACCATAACCATTTCAAGAGCAAGCAATCATTTTGCATTTCAGATTCCTGTCTCCTAAACCACGTCTCCTTGTGTAGTTGTGCAATCTTCCATTCTACTAAGTGGTACCCCTTTCCCTCCTTGTTCCCTAACTAAAGAAAGTTCCTTCTTAATCTGTCCAACTTCTTTCCCACACTTACTAGAATGGGGAACAGGAACATCACATATGTGGGTACTGAGTCCACAATTGCATTTATCAAAGTAAACCTGCCTCCAAGAGACAAGTATTGTGTCTTCTAATTTGCCAACTTATTTTCACTTTTCTCAACAACCTTATCCAAAGAACCAATTCTCTGTGCTTGTTACCTAATGGAATGAACAAATAGACTGTTGGTAATTTGTTTACCTTCCACTCCAAGATCCTTGCTAGTTCCTCCATCTGCACCAATTCTTTAATAGGAAAGAGGCTACTTTTCTTCCAGTTGACGCTTAAACAAGAAATGGCTTCAAAAACAATTTGTACCATCTATATATAGCAAATTTGTTCAGCTATTGCTGCTTCACAAAATATCACAGTATCATCTACATACAATAGATGACATATTTCCATATCTACTCCTGTTTTGTTGCTAACGTTGAATCCCTTTATCCACCTGTTGCTAATACCAATGCTCATCAAAATGTTGAAACCTTCAATCGTAGTGATGAATATTGTCCAAGACCCCTCTCTGAAGGAAAAGAACTCATTGATTCACCATTTACAAGTATGGAGAACCTAACAATTTTAATACAAGTGTCAATCCATTTCAGCACCAAATCCCATATGTCTGAGAATGTTTAGCAAAAAAGCTCAGTTCACACGATTACAAGGATTCCCTATATCTAGCTTGAACATAATGCATGGCACCTCCCCTCTCAATCTAGTACCTTTATTCATTGGCTATAAAAGCAGTGTCCATCATCTGCCTTCTATTAATAATAAAGGCCATCAGATGAGTGTTCACCAATTTATGTAGCACCCTTTTCAACCTTTTTATCAACACCTTGGAAATGATTTTATAGACACTGATGAGACTGATAGGCCTATAATCCCTTAATGCAACAACACCAATTTTCTTGGGAATGAGAGCCACATAAGTGGCATTTTAACTTCTTTCGAAGAGCTGGTGAGAACGAAAATGTCGCAAAGTGTTCATGATCTCTTCCTTCAAGGCCTCCCAGAAAGACTGGTAGAAACATATAGGCATCCATCTGGGCCAGAGCCTTGTCATTTGCACAGAGCATCATATGGTTAAGAACTTACTCCTCTTCAAATTGCCATTGCAACCATTCTTGTTCCTCATTGGTAATTCCTGGAGCCTCGAGGAGGTTAAACTCAGGTCTTGTATTTTCAGATTCCTTGTACAGGTTTTGATAGAAGTTCTGAATTCTCTCCTTTATAGTTGCAGGATCAGTAATTGTTTCACCCTCCAATTCTAGAGAGTCAATAGCATTGAACTTCTTATGTGTTGTGGCCGCATGTCCATCGCAAGTCAGATATGCAGACGATTGTGATTATTTAACAACTTTTTGAGTTCCACTTTTAGTCACTTATGTAATAGTAAGCCTAAACTATAAATAGCCAAGAGTAGCTCAAATAGACTTAGTTTTGATGAATACTGTTTTTCTTCTCTTTGAAAGATTGGTTAAGCTTTTGTTGTATCTTGTTTGAGAGATGAGTTACCAGGTAAATGTCAATTCTCGTGAGGTACATCTAAGAGTTAGGTGCATGTTTTGGTTTCAATTAATTGAAGGATGAAGTTATTAAGAGCTTTAATTGTCAATTAATTCCATCCTTGTGTCTATCTTTTATCCTGTCATTCTAGTTTAGGATTTCATTTCTATATCCATATTGAATCAAATTCTAAGATAGGAGGAATAATTTAGTTGATAGGTGGGTGATAGAGGAGTATCCATCAGAATTTTAATGTTGGCTTGCACAAAGTGCTAGTCGTGTCAACATTTATAATTCCGGTGATAAAAGAACATCGATTAAGCATCAGAAACTCTCAATGCCTCCCCACTGTCACATGAAATTATCAACACAAATATGATGAACCTTAAGTTAATTTCAAATTCTTCAAAAATAGCATGAGGCAATGTTGAATTCTTTGGAAGCCCTAATCAATTGCTCGCCTAGGCAAGATGTCAAAACTAGCCACAGAAGTGTCATCAACAGCCGACTAAATTTTCGCAGAAACATTTAGTTTACACCAGCAGATTAAACACACAACAAAGCACAGGCATAAATATTCTGCTAAAGTTCATCCAATTGATTGAAATAAAACATCTGGCTTGAAGTCATACCTCCAACCAAAAGGTCCACTTTTTATCGCCTGCGCCACTTAATCTACATATATATGATGGCGGACCATTACCAATCTTCTCAGGAACTGCATAACACGTCTAGGAATATTAACAATGCTGCAGTAGGAAAAGGCTTATACTCAAAGCCATGAAAATATAGACCACCTGGAAGAACGTTATCTGCAAATGACCAGCTGGATAGCGAACCAGTAATATTAAGGACTGCAACCCAGACTTCCTTCAAGGAACTGAAAAAGCAGACAAGAGAGAATTATGAAGCAGCTTTTATTTAAAGGAACAGAGAAGTTACCAATAGCTCAGTAGTATAGGAAATCTTATATCTGTATTACAAAAATTAATTTGAACTTCATCATGTTTATAGTCTGATCCATTTTTGGAATAAATTTCAAGCAGTGAAGACTGAAAACGTTTGTGTACAATATTTCCAGAGTTCAAAACAAGTTAAAATCAATTTTTGTAGTTCCACAATGCTATCTGTTAAACCTTAAAATGCTGACAAAATGGTGAGAAAAGTATCCAGCAATAAATAACAGCATCATCTTTACATGAACTGCACATTTCAGAGGGAATTTTCTGTAATCAAATTACAAAAATCTGATACAGCTCACAAATAACCTACGCCAGAACCTGACTAGAACATACGGGGAACCATAATATCACATAAATTTCATTACAGATAATAGTAACCAGAAGTCATTACCTTAAACAGGTTAAATGAGTGTCTGAGTCTTCGGAGGTGAGAGCCTTGTTCATCTAAGATACATTATAAATGTATTTTATTCATATAAATGAGTATCTGAGTCCCCGGAGGTGAGAGCCTTGTTCATCTATGGTACATTATAAATATAGTCTATTCATTAACTAAGGACCACGAACCCATCAACTCATTTTTAAGAGTTTTTTTTGTCTTTTTATTTTTTTAAACTGGTACTCTTGAGATCAACTTTTGAAAATGCCACGATGAAGGTTGTCTTAAAAATCTCTCTTGTACATAGTACTTCTCCATTTAGTGTCGATTCCAAGCAAAGAGGATAGAAAAAGTTTGTGTGAGAAACAATATTAAAGTTTGTGTGGGAAACAAAATTTGCAGAGCGGAAACAAGGTAAAATTTCAGTTCTCTGACTCCACAATTTTATACTCTATTAAACTTTAATATTGTCAAAATGATGGACAACCATATCTAGCAACAAATAGCAAACATCATGTAATGACCTTGAAGGTCATTTTTGGTATTCCCGGAAAAGTACCATTTTACTCCTCCCAAATTCAGAACTTGTCTCTGTATTGCAGGAAGCTCTCAATTTATTCATACATTACTTTCTTCTCAAGGTTCAGTGCTTGAAGATGAGATACTTGAGACCATCCCCTCTCTAGTCATAGAAGGAAGATAATAACACGCTTACAAGTCCTCCTAATATGAAAGAAGTTCAAAAGGTAATTTTTAGCATGTCGGCGCATATATCGATCCTGAGAACTTACTTTCAGTTTAAGTCGTCCATTCTGCTCCTATCCAAAGTGATGCTAGGTTGCTTCACAGAGTTGTGCTTCGCTCAACCACATGATGAACATGTTTTAAGCTAACTGCATGTCACTCGTTCCTCGCTTGTTCGAAAGAGCTTCAGATTGGATTCAACACTATATATGATATTCCATTCCAGCCCTCACTAGTTCTTTGCTTGCTTGTACAAAGGGCATGCCCCACGGGGCTACTACACTCACTGCGTACTTGCATTACCACCTGCTCCGCTAGCTCCTACGCCTATCACATGGCCGCTAAAGCAAGCTAAGCGTCACACAGCACTGAGGAAGCCAAAAGGCCCTCCCACTTTGTTCGAGCTTTCTTGTCAGCCCTCTCACAGCTAAAGGCTCCGCAACACGTTCGAGAGTTTCACTTCCTGATCCCTCACCACTACAGTTGCCCCAAGTTTAATTTGATCAGTTGTAATAGTTGGTTTTGAAAAATTCCGTGAAATGTTGATATTTTGGTAAAAAGTGTTCAATTTTAAAGGCTTAAGTTGCTTAAATTGATTTTCGGAGTCTTTTGGAGTTGCAAGTCTCGGAATATAATTCCGTTGAGTCCATCGGTCCCCAAATGTGAAAATTGGTCTAGGAAAGTTGTTAGAATCAAATCTGGATTGTTTTGTGGAATTGAGGTCCTAAGTTGAAATTTAAGTTGATATTTGGTAAAGGTTTGACCTTGGTCAACATTTTGAATTTGGATACTCGGATTGGATTTCTGATGGTTCCGTTGGATTTGTGATTTGTTGTATATGGTTGTTGTGCATAGTGTTACTTGGATTATATATCATATATTGTGTATGCTGATCTTCCTGAGTGCAAGTTGTAGTTTGGAGGTTCGATTGGTGTGGTTGAAGTACTTGTGTTCTCTACTATCCACTCGTGTATAGAATACTCTTACATGGTACCGTGTGGTTTTGGTACTCACCTTTGCTTCTACAATTGTGTGTAGGTCTTGAGCCCTGTTCTGCCTGACGTTCCATTCACACTCTTGGACCAAGCTTCTGGATAGCATGAGAGGCAGCAGCTTGTCTATTTCAGCAGACTCTCAAGGCTTCTTTTTTACTTTATGTTGTTTTGTTCTATTTGAGAATCAAAGAAAACTGATCCCCATAAATTTTCTTTCAAATTTCCGTTGTAATAAAGGCTTCTACATGTGACACTAGTCTTGAGATGGTTTTAGGTTGTGACCTCTTCCTTGTGTTGTTATTCTACATAAATAGACTGTTACTTATGTTTAATCTTTCATTTATTGTGTTATAATCTGATTTAGGCTAACTTGACTTGGTGGGTTAAGGCAAGTGCCATCACCCTCGATTTTGGGTAGTGAAACATCACCCTGCCATGAACTGCATATTTCATAGGATCTTTCTTACCGTGAAACATCATGCCAGGAACTGCATATTTCAGAAGATCTTTCTGAAATCTGACTACTCAAATGTTTTGATACATCTAACAAATAATTTATATCTACATCAGGACACGGAGAACATTCAGGGAATCATGAGATGACTTAAAGTGACATCACATAAAAAGTTGGTATCCCCTAAGAAAATGGACCTACACTTATTAAGCATATTAAATGAGTGTGGATCCCTTTTACTTGGGCCATATTTCATATTTGACACATTACAAAATACGTTCTTTTTGACCTAGGACTAAGGACTCCGGAACTCATTTATAAGATTCACTTTTGAAATGTCGTATGAAGTAAAGACATCAATTGTACTTATCCAAATTACCCGAGGGAGAACTCCAAGTAGATCCTACGGGAACCCCCACTCAAACTCTCTTGCGGCTTATTAGTCGTCAGATGTGGGAAATGATTGTATTCAGCCAAGACATCCGATCTTTTTGCAGGAAACTTCATGCATCTTGTAAACAGCGAAGATATTGGAAAGATCCCCTGCAAAAAGGAGAAGATTGTGTCATATGCCATGACAATCTCATGAAGCAAAAAAATATTATTTGAATTCCCAGTAGGACCAAATTTATTAATATATCAGAGTGTCACTTCAATACAACAGGAAAGATCTCCTGCAAAAAGGAGAAGATTGTGTCATATGCCATGACAATCTCATAAAGCAAAAAAATATTATTTGAATTCCCAGTAGGACCAAATTTATTAATATATCAGAGTGTCACTTCAATACAACAGTAAGTCTTTAGGAAAAGATGCACGATGCTCTGCCGTAACCGAGTTTACTCCTCCGTCAGATTAAAGAAAATCCTCATAAAAAGGCACACATCATATGATTAGCTCTTGAGTCAACAGGATTTCAAAACCACCAGGTAGAGGATTCAGGATGAGAGCAATTCCGCCTACACCAGCTCCTTTTTTTAAAAATACAGAAATAAGAAAGCACTGAAAACTGTACATACAGAAAGTACGCAGCCTAAGCATGTTACTACTAAGGGAAGCAAGGACTGGACAAAAACTAGAATATATAGGACCACATTTAACCACTTCAAGACCTTTAAAAAAGACGACACGCCTGTGTCCTGTTCCTTCTTTGGGAAAAAGCACACAAATATCATATGAAAATATGATTAGCTAGTAATGGTGAAAGTTTCAAAGTAACTACCATCCAATCCTCTTGATGAGACTGCTTGACGGCATCAAATGAAAATTCTGTATTAATGTGCAGTGTGTTAGCAACTTCAGGGGAATGCTTGAAAACGAAAGGCAGAGGGTTGGAGTCAACAACGGCAAAATCATAGGTAGTTTCCATAATTTTACTGGGACCTGTAAAATCAGCATTAACGTATTAGTAAGAAACAACAGAATTTATCTGGAAGAGCATGCAAGTCACAGATAAACTCTAGAAATAAAGTTGCATACTTGTACCATTGGATTCCATCCTTGCACTATGTTTGGTTAGAATTAAATGAGGAAGGGAAGGAGAGAAGTAAAAGAGTGGGTTGCACCTTCCAAACAGCTTTTTAAGCCAACCAAAATTGGAAAAAAATCTAGAAGCAGAAACTGTATCTTTATTCTGTTCCAATCAAATCAGAAAACTGTGATAGATGAGCACTATTATACCCCAGAGACATAAACCAATGAGCTTCTTCCCCTTCATGGAACCAAATATGAAGGCATATAAATTATAAGCGTGACATGATATGGTGGAGCATATCTGGACATCTTCTGCCTGTTTAGTTCATTAACTCCACAAAGGAGAGAGAACTACGTTAAAACAGGACTTATAGCATCTAATAAGAACTGAAAGATACACTCGAATTGTGAGCAAGAATTTACTCTTTAAACTCTTCCCTTCTTTTCCTTATATTTCTTCCTTAATATTAAGGCAAATGAATTGATACTTCTCTGATACCTGCATTTCGGATAGTATGCTGTAATATAACTCTTTTAGGTGCATCGCCACTGTATGGAAAGAATTGTGATGAAAGAGCCAAAGCAAGAATGCTGCTGTGTACCAAAAAATGCAGTATGGATGACCTGGCTAACCAGTGGCTGGCAACAGGCAAAATAGGTCCAACAGACCAACTAGTCACCAGTCCAATAATTGCTGCCACTATAACATCAGGAATGAAGTACCCTACAAAAAAAAACAACAAGCTACCTACTTATTATATTGTTAATACATAAATGCTGAAATAGAAGAGCAATTTTATCACATATCAAGGTCTTCACATGAAGGAAATGTAATACACAACCCCACGTTTTAAGTACTTGATTTCCATTCCTTGATTTGAGACTTCCCATAGGTTCACATAGTGTATTGGGACTTGTTAGGTTAGTTTGGGTTGGGACTCGAGGAGTTTGAGTGAGTTTTGGACAAGAAACTACATTTCAGAACCTGCCGATTGTTTTCCTCTTGTTGACAGCTTGATGCAGGGCATTGCAGTAATGAGGTTCAGGGTCACAATCGCGATGGGTGAATCCATTTTGATATGCGGCCGCATGCACTTGTACCGTGTCCGAGCAAGGACATCAGTGGATTGCTTTTTCACAATGCCTTAGCAAACTTGGAGCAGGCTTACGATTTAGGCCTAGACACAAATTCAACTCTGTCACCAGCATTTTTTGGAAGCCCAAAGTCCCTGGACCATTGGATATCCTTGGAAAGCCAAGATAGTAGAGCTCAAGGATTAGCACGTTTTATTTTAGACATCCCTAAAAGTGGGATTTATGCTACAGCTAATTGTAGGAAGTATCCTATCATTCAGTTGTCCATGGATGTGACGGAGTGGACTTCTTCAGTCCTTGAATGTGTGTAAACACAAGGAGTTGAACTCGATCATGTTCAAGGTAATAGGGATGTTAGTTCATAATAGAAAATGTAGAAAGGCACTAGATAACATGATTACTTTATAATGACATAGATTGAGTTTGTTTAATGCCTTAAGAAGAGAATTGCATTCATCCAGCATAAAAGATGAGATATTGATGAAGTTTGAGTACTCGAAGCAAGTAACAAAACTATCATAGAATATAATATTCAGTTTACATACACATGAACTTCAGAAAGATAAGTTGCATGTTGATGTATTAGTACCCTAGTCGAGAAAGAATAAGGGGCTTAAGTTCTTAGATGTGACATTTATTGTTTCCACTGCAGCGAGGAAGTTTATTGTGGTTTGATTGGGTTTACCAGGATTGTCAAGTCTAATTCAAGGTAGGGAACCCATGCTTTATGGTTATCGATTGGTTGGCTTCATATCGTGATATACTAGTTTGCTGTGACAAGACCATTAGATTTTTTATTTCTCACAAGCTTAGTTTCAACTGAGGATTCAATCAGAGTGCCTTCTATCTCTTTTTGCACTATAAGTCCATTTTCTTCACTTTATCGCTGCTGCTTCTATCTCCATTTTTCACTTCTGAAGATCATCATCCTCTCTAACCACCAAATGATTTCCCCCATTTGAGTTCTCTGTTGAAATCATCGCTATCGCTGCATAGGTGTTCTCTTCTTTGTAACTGTTGTGCATGCCAAGATACCTTTAGAGCCATGGCATTGATGAAGTTGTCTTCTCTGAGAACTTCTGGACTGCTATCTTCTTGAATTTAACTTGTCCAGCTCATTCCGGGCTTTAATTGATTCTTGGGCTTCAGTTCACTTGGCTTGGGCAAGAAGCCCAAATCCAGTCTCCTATTTAAGTTATTCATGTGCAAGTCATATGTTTCACTTAAATTTGCCCCTTCAGCTATCATAAGGCTTGTCTGACTAGAACCCCTAAATTGATGGGATTCTAGTACTGAACTGCATATTGAACCTCGAATTATCCCCTGCTAAGTTGCTCGGACTCTTCACTTTTGGTGCCGCACCCGTGTCGACATGACATGGCTGTGGTGTGGGGTGGGATCCGTCGACGATTTGGTCAACCGGTTTTGGGTACTTTGACCAAAATCGATGGGGAAAGTTTGGATGGTTTTAATGATTTCTGTAATCAATACAAAAGCTAAGGTGAAATTAAAGAAAATGGAATAACTTGTATATAAAAATTTCTATGTCGCGCTTTTTTCTTTAATCTCCTTCCAAGATTCTCTTCAACTTCTCCACATAATATCTCATAATTTAAGTTTTAGCACTCTATTTTTAGATATTTTGACTATTTTTAGGCGAATCCTCGCACCCGTATCCGTACATGGATACATATCCCTGAATCTTAAAAATTAGATCATCAAGGATCCGACTTCTAGATCCACACCAGTATCGGACACCCGCATCCGAGTCCGAGCAACTTAGATCCCCTGGGTAATGCTTCTACTGGTTTTCATCCATGTGACTTCTCCAACAGTTTCACAACCTAGTTCCAGCGATATTTCAAATCTAGGTTTATACTCCACCTACATCAGAAAGTGATAGGTAATTCCGCTCCATGCTACAGATACCTCCCTCAGAATTTCTCCTACTGTCGTTGGCCACCAGTACTCTCACCCACTTCATGTGGTTTTTTAGCTCTGTTTCTTCCTCTGATGCGACCCATCCTCCGCAAAGTTCTCCGATTTCTTGGATGACTTTCTGGGAGCACACATGATAGGAAAGCCCACCACTCTTCCATGTTTACCCGACTATTGGGGAGTCTGGTATGCTTCCTCTATCAATGAGTTCCACCATTCCAGATGGATGTTGCAGTTCTTCAATCTCCAGTGCCCTTGTAAGTTTGCTTTGCCATGTCTCTGTTTGGGAATTCAAACAGAAATATGTCACCATTGAGTTCATAGATGCTAGCTTCAAAAGCTTCCTTCCAGTTTGCTGAGGACCATCTTCTAATGACAGGAAGTCTAGGTTTTCCTTTATCTCCTCTCTGCAATACCCAACTATGCATCTCTTAGCAGGCTATCTTTCCGGTTGTCCATGTTGTGATTAAGCTAGAACTTCCCCTCCATTTAATGATCGTAGTTTTTACACGTGCTTTGCACGTGGTTACTGATTCAAAAAATATGTGTTATAATAAAATAGGATTGATATTGTTAAGTTAATATTTGAATAATTAGCTTCACGCGAAATAATATACTTAGTAGATTCTTCTATGAATGTTAAATGTGGATCGTTGTCTCTTATTTAATAAAATTGATGAAGTTGAGCAATGAAAAGCTTATTAGATAAATGCACTAATTTAAATTTTTATTTCAGTTTGATGAGGTTCGACCAAGTAATTAATAGTATCTCACTAATATTACCTTAAAGACCATATTTTTTGTATATTTTTCCTGTCGTCCAACCTATTGTTCTGTCATGATCAAAACTTTTGCCATCAATACTGATGTGACTCTTAAAACTGCTACATAAAGTTGGTCATGCAATCAACCTATGTTGTGGTAGATTTCGCCCAATATTAATTGAGTTTGTTTGACCTTGTCCTTTATTTTTGTTTTGGTTTTTGGAAGCCACCCATAGTATTAGTTAACTTCACATCTTGGATTTTTTTTTTCAACTCCTTTACTGAAGTATTACAAATTTTGTGTGTGAACGATTCTAATAACCTGTTAGAAGAGGAAACATTAAATTTGCTACAAATATAGTAATAGTAAAATCTAATGAGCTAAGTTTGATTTAATACAAAATCAATGAACAGAAATATTATTAGCGAGAGAGTTTCCATTGTGTAAATAGTAGGGACAACTAAAGAAATAGCTGCAGAAGTTAATAGAAGGAGTTGCTAACAAATTGTGTTTCAAAACAAAAAGAATATCTATATTGATAATATGACGAATAATACAAAGAGATACACACACAATTAAAAGGTGGTAGAGGGAGTAACATTTAAGATACTTACATTGGCTGAATGCAATAACGACAATAATGCATTAAGGTACCCGACATTCAAGGTACTTATATTGGCTTAATGCAATAGCAACAATAACACATTAAGCACCCGATGCAGTAACACATTCATGAGTGGATGATTTAATATGTTGCATGATCTAACACCTTTCGGCATGCACCACCACCGCCTTTAGCAACATACTCTGTGTAGTCCCATGAAGTGGGATATGAGGAGGATAGAACATATGCAAATCTTACTTTTACCACATAGCTAGAGAGGCCGTTTGTGATAGACCTCAGCTCAAAGTGATGGATATCATCAATAGAGGCATATAAATGGGCTACAAATGAAAAAAGCATTCCCAACTGAGTGATGTACGTCCCTACTCCGTCTACACACTTTGGTCGACAGTGATTTATCATGGTAATGACTCCTAAAACAAAGCATGGTCGATAGTGCCAACCAAGCATAAACTATATGAAACAAACAAGATGCTAAAATTTACAAACTGACACATAAGACTACCATCCTTGGAGGGCCAATGAAGCAACAACAAATTAGCTCATAGGCTCACTAAACAAGCCCATTATGAGTTATATAAATTCATGTTTGTGAAGGAGTTGTCCACAACTCAACTCAACCCTCCAGCTTCTCTCTTGACCAAGCAAATTCATTACAAAAATACCCTGAGTAATTCATCTTGAGAGATGGAGAGAAATCTCACATTGGCATTGATGATAGCGGATAAGATCAAATTCTAACACTTGTAAAAATACTAAAGGAAAAATCATAATTGCAATATTTCTCGAATCAGCATATTGGAGGCCTCACTCTAGAAGTTCAATGCCAAGAAACAATGTTGTTTGTTTGTGCTTCATCTGTCCATGACAAAGTGAATTCAGCTTACACCTGAAGGAATAAGCTCTAATAAGCAATCTACGTTTAAAACTTCAACACGATTATTCCTTATTAGCTCATTTCTACAATATCTATTTAGCTAGTTTCATGGTGACTCACTTCACTCACTCTCGTTCAATAGCGGTTCTTCATTCTTTAGATAACCGCGTGAGAGTTTTGAAATTGCATTCAGTTCAGGTCCTTAGTTCTACTCATCAAAGCTCAATAATCCTAGTGAAGCTCTACAATAATAAACTAATTTTTTTTTATTTTTTGGCGGCAATTTTTACATCGACAACTCCCTTCTATTTTCCAATCGCTGCATTTAAGAAGCTTCTCAAGCCTTTTATTTTTTTTAAGACCTTCGTAGTAAATTATAATAATGATCAACAGCTTGTTCACAAATACAAGAATTCATCCAAAATTCATTGTGTTTCACTAGTAAGAGGACTTTGTTGAGCTTGTTTGTCCTCAAGATCTACTTGAATTGTCTATCCTCTTCTTTGACAACGAAATTTTCTTTCAATAAATGAAAAATATGTAGTGCAAGATCCATTTGCTGTCCACGAAATTCAACGATAAGACATATGAACCCAAAGTACAGCTTTTTTCCTTCAACAGGAACACTCCTTAAAAATGAGCTTATTTGATTCAGACTTACCATGCTAGTCACTTAAAGCAGAAATTTTGAAAGAAGAATCAATCAAAAATGGCAACAGAAAATTATGGGAAGGAGTGCTAAAGTTTGGCTTGTTGTTAGGCTATATGGTAGTACTATGTTAGATTTACTAATTTAAATAGTAATATGAGCAATAAACCCCCCCCCCCCCCCCGAAAAAAAAAAAAAAACACGAGGAGAGAGAAGGCAATTGAGAAGCGCACGAAATTAAAGTATTTAAAATGTTCATACTCAATTCACCTCCAAATATAAAACATAATAATTTCGGAGAGCACATTTCAGTTAACTTATAAAATATACTGAAATATTTAGATATCAAATAAAGAACACATACATTATATAAATGGAAAAACAAAGACCATCATATAAATGGAAAGCCAAAGATGAGAAGGAGCTTACATGACTGAATATATATGAACTTTACAATTATAGCAGTTAAAGGTACTTGCCATTCCAACTCAGGGGAGATTGATTTAGCCGAGCCTTAACAATAAATATAGATAGAAGGAATAGTGATAATAGTGGAGGTGTGTCCATAAATTACATTGCATAAACTATTTGAAGAAGATAACTATTGTAAAAGCTTCAAAAGCTTGATGAAGATGGCATAACTACTTGTATAAGGGAAGATTGTTGGAGAAGTGTCATGACCGATTTTAAAGAAAGCAATTGTTGGAGGTGTCTCTTCGAGGAGTAATTCAGATGGTAGATGCAGTCGCTTCGGAAAGATGAAGGGAAATCGAAATCAGTATAAAGTTTGTTTGTTCTCTTTGAACTCTTCAGAACAGTTGAAAGAGAATTTGTTGGTACTCTTTGTAGTTTTTGGAACAAACGAAGGGTAATTAAAATCAGTGGTTTGAGGGGAAAGTCGAAGATGGCTGCATAAGGGATTAGGCAGGTGGTATATGCATATCATTGCCAATTGCATTAGATTGGTAACAGAGGAATAGATATGCAGATTTGTTTCACATCTCTGTTGCCATTTGATAAATTGACGCGATGGAATTTGGTCATGGATGTTTTCGTAGGAGACTGGGTTGATGTAGCGTATTGTAGGAATTGCCTGCAAACAGCATATTGTAGGAGTTGCTAGTAAACAGGGAGAGGGTCTTGCGCCTCTTTACAATTGTGCGAATAGGCAGCATTCAGCAAGTTAGTTTTAGTTATTAGGGCTTTTTCCTGTAATGGTGAAGATAAATTAGTAATTTAACTTTCAGTTAAAGAGCTTTCCACTTTTAAGATAGTATAGATAGATGGATTATGCTTGTAAATCTCCCATTCTTATTGTTCTTTCTAGTGCAAAAAAGATCCAACTCCCTTTCTAAAATTCTCCACCTCTTGATCTCCTTTTGCTCTTTCGAAGTTTCTGTCAGACAACACATCCACTTCATATCTTCCCTGCTCATGGAGGATCTTCGCATCATCTTCCTACTCCTTTCCACCCATTCATACCGTTCACACTTGCCATTTTCCCATCTGGTAATATCAAATGACTTAAACCCTACACTGAAATTGATCCTGTTATCCATAATCCTTTATACAGAGGTTCTGGTCAAAAGGATTGGTTAGAAGAGAGTTGCCACAAAAGATGATAACTCAGGAAAAAGAATGGAGGGATTTTCCTATTAGGAGCTGCCGGAGAGAGGAGGGAAGGGATGTTTCTCCCTCATAGAAAGTAGGAGAGAGAAGGGTTTTGGTTGTTCCTGAGAGCTTTCTTAACGTTGTTAGTTTTTTTAATAGAGCGGCATTAATCAGAGGAGATTGACGTGGAAAGGTTGTTATTGAGAAATAGCTTTGATTGGACCGAGGTAAGTTAAGCCTAACTTTTAAGAGGAAGCTTTCCCCAAAAGTTAGGCATGTGTAATTGCTTGTGTGCTATAAACTGGAATTGGAGGTACCTACATACGAGATGATGAGTGTATATACGAGAACCGGATTATATTATTGGGTTGTTAAAGTACAAATTATGTTTACAAGTGTGAGGCATTTACATGCTTCATATGATTGATGTGCAATATTACATATATTACAATTGTGTGGAAATGACATACGTTTGAGTTGATATGTGGTGTTGATTAATATCCACGCACATCAATTAAGTCGGTTTTGTCTTTGAGCATGTATTACATGTTGCTCCAATATTTCAATCGAGTATGCTTGATACAAGGTTCCAACACCGATATTGAATATCCCTAAGTGCGAGGCTCAAATTATTTTGACGATTCTCTACGCATGGCCCAAGATTTGTTTGAGGATATTCCAGCGCTAGATTGTTGGCTCTATAACCAAAAAGAACCTACGTCATAATTCACGACCTATGGTGGACCCAATAGGAAGTGTATACATCAGCTTAAGAACGAATATGATAGTGCATTGTACGGATCTTGTTACATCTTTCATTGGCATCCATTTTGTTGCATATTGATATATGCTTGTTCTAAATGATGTCAACTACTCTAACTATGTTGGATATCTTTGTCATGATTGATTATATTATGATTTATTATTTCATATTGATAAAAAAATAGTACCGTGCAGATTACTTGGCGAATTATATTCATTATTTTGGTAAACTGCGCTATGACCCTTATGGCAGCCAGCCAATGAGACTTATTGAGTATTCTCCCTACTCAGGTCAGAGCTCTTGTCCCCCTGCATCCTTGCAGATACAGTTCCAAGCAAACTGTGCTTGTGAGCAGACTAGCATTTGACATCCGGTAGTGAGCTAACCACTCCAGTCCTGTGGTGACTAGATGTTTTTATTTTATTTACTTTTACTCAGCATCTTTAGGATGCTGAGTAATTGACTCTTATATACTCCTTTGACATCATTGTCGGGTTTAGACTTAGACTTAAGGATTAGTGGTGTGCATTGATATTGATCATCTCTGGGGAGTATGTCAACAAGAACTCTATTTATTTTTTATCAGTATATACACTCAGAATGTGTGATAATATGCTCAAGGGGTTGCCGGGTGCCAGTCAAGGATCCTTGAGAAATCATTTTATCATTGACTTCCTTTCTGTATTTATACCTCTATTTAGCATATATGTTTTGATCTAATTATAATTAGCCTGATCCTCGAGAAAATGGGAGGTATTCCATTTTGTCAGTTGTGACTTCTGGAACATTATGTTTGGAAGGAGCAAGCATTAAAAATATTCTGGTACCAAGGGCTGGGCATTGGGTCAGCTCAGTTCAATATTTCGGTATTCGATTTGGTAAAAGTGGTAACTGAAACAACTTCAGTTTGTGCCCTTTTTGCAATTTTGGTTTGGTTTATTTCAGTTAAGATATATATCATATTGGGCCTTTTATGTGTGAAAGTTGGACTTTTGAAATTATACCAATATTTGCAGACCATCAGCATTCATTATTTCCAACAGTCAAACCTCAAATTGAACAGTTGCTCACCTTTCAAATTATGTAGTTACTACAACAACAACATACCCAGTGGAATCCCACAAGTGGGGAGGGTAGAATGTACGCAGACCTTACCACTACCTCATACAAGTAGAGAGGCTGTTTCCTGGGAACCAAATTATGTAGTTACTGTTAACTCGAATATTTACTTCTTCAGATGTGCCAAATTTACAGAAAAATCTGGTTGATGTTGCTAAGACTTTTGTACTTTCTTATCTTGAGGGTGAGCTAATAAAGCTATGTTCTATTCCCCGCCAAGGTCAAGTATGTAGAGGCATGTATTGAACTAAAGATGTTGTAATTCCCCCTAAAGGAAAATGTTTGACTCTTATATTGCTATGTTCCACTTGGTTACTCTTATATATGTTCATTTACCTTATTAATGCTTATGATATGAACAAGAGGCTTGGATGGGCCCCCCTCGGGTGTCACATTTAAGCCCTAGGTTCAAGTCATGACAAACTTCGTATCAGAGTACAAGGTTTGAAAGCATCCTAGGGAGTCCAGCATACCGCGTCTAACAGAGTTTTATTCATAGGTATGAAATGTGTCACATCCATGAATAGAAGGCTATGAGACATTTCGAAAATCCTCACTTCTTTGTGATCTATGTCGTACCTTCAAGACTCTTTCCCTCTAATGCTTGTCCTTTGAAATTTTCAGAGAATGGCCTCCTAGTGGAGTCAATGCCGATGAGGACTAAACCCCTCCGGCTCACTAAGTTCCTCAAGACCCGCAAGCTGATCAAGTGACTAATGAGGAGTTTATGGCCGTTATCACAATATTGGCCCAGTTGTTGCTTGTGGTCGTTATCACCATGTTGGCCCAAGTTGTTGCTTCTCCAAAGACTCCTAACTCGGCTTCTAGGGTGAGAAATTTTGCTAGAATGAGTCCCTAGCAGTTCCATGGTTCTAAGGTGTGAGGACCCATAAAAGTTTATCAATGAGGTATAAAATGTTGTGGAGATCATGGGGGTATCTTCCGAGGTGAAGGCGGAGTTGGCGGCTTACCAACTTAAGAGAGTTGCTCGAGTTTGGTTCACACAATGGAAATCCGAGAGGCGTGATCAGGAACGGCCTATTGGTTGGGAGGTCTTCAAGGCCATTTTTCTTGATCATTTCTTTCCCCTTGAACTAAGGGAAGCGAAAGTGGTGGAGTTTATGAATTTGAAACAAGGTGCTATAAGTGTGAGAGAGTATGCCCTCAAGTTTACAAAGTTGTCTAAGAATGCTCTTTCTTTGGTGGCCAATCCTAGAGCCCGTATGAACAAGTTTATTTCGGGTGTGTCCGATTTGGTGAAGATGGAATTTAAGACGGAAATGCTTGTTAGAGATGGATATTTCATGGCTTATGACTCATGCCGAACAAATAGAGAGTGAAAAGCTTCAAACAATGTAGGTGAGGGAGTCCAAGAGGGCTCGATTTGATGGTGGTCTTTCACAAGCTAAAACTGGTGTTGGCCGTTTCAACAAGGCCAAGGGTCATCTAAGGGTGCTAATCAAGGGTTTAGGGTGCCTACTCCTAAGGTACAAGGTGATGTTGCTAAAGGTGGTACCATTCCTCCTAGGTGTCTCAAGTGTGAGAGGAATTGTGTTGTGATTGCTTGAGAGGTACAAGTGCTTGCTTTGGTTGTCGAAAGATAGGGCACAAGATTTTGAGTGCCCTAATGTTGCTATTAAAGTGAAGGAAAGGCTCCCTCAAGGCCAAGTGGCTCAAAAATGGCAAGTGCAACAAGGTGCCCAAACTCAAGGAGGTGAACCCCGTGGCAACTGATTCTATGCTCTTCATGCTAGACAAGAAGTGGAAGCGTCTCACAATGTGGTTACGGGTACGTTAAGGGTCTTTGATTTTGATGTGTATGCTTTACTTGACCCCAGTGCAAATATGTCTTTTGTCACTCCTCATCTTGCTATAAATTTTGATGTGTCTCCCGACGTTTTGAAAGAGCCATACTTTGTCTATACTCCAGTAGGTGAGTCGATTTTAGCCAATAAAGTCTGTAGAAATTGTCCCATCTTGGTATTGCATAAGGTCTTTCCATGTGATCTTGTTGAACTTGATATGACCGATTCTACTGTTATTCTTGGTATGGATTGGTTGCATGCATCATATGCTTCTATTGATTGTAGAACCCACAGGGTCAAATTCCAAGTTCCTAATAAACCCATTCTTGAATGGAAGGGAACCAATTCGGTATTTATGGGTAAGTTCATCTCCTATATGAAAGCTAGGAAAATAATTTCTAGAGGAGGCACATATCATGTTGTCCCAGTTAAGGATGTGGAGTCCGAAGTTCCTACTCTTGATTCGGTTCCTATAGTCAATGAATTCCTTGATGTCTTTCCCGGTGAGTTACGCGATATTCCTCCCAAAAGGGAAATTGACTTTGGCATTGATTTTCTACTTGATACTCAACCTATTTCAATACCTCTATATCGAATGACCCCAGTGGAGTTGAAAGAATTGAAGGAACAATTGAGGGATTTGCTTGACAAGGGCTTTCTAAGGCCTAGTGTGTCTCCATGGGGTGCTCCAATATTGTTTGTAAGGAAAAAGGATGGTTCACTTCGGATGTGTGTGGATTATCGGCAATTGAATAAGGTGACCTGTAAAAACAAGTATCCACTTCCACGGATTGATGACCCATTTGACCAATTACAAGGTGCAAGTTATTTCTCCAAAATTGACCTTCGCTCCGGATATCACCATTGAGGGTGAAGGAGAGTGATATTCCTAAAATGGCATTTCAGACAAGGGATGGACATTTTGAGTTCTTGGTTATGTCATTTGGGTTGACAAATGCTCTTGCCATCTTTATGGATTTGATGAATCGAATTTCAAGCCTTATCTAGACATGTTTGTGGTAGTGTTTGTTGATGATATATTGATTTACTCTCGAAGTGAAGATGAACACATGGGTCACTTGAGGATTGTGTTGCAAACTTTGAGAGATAAGCAATTATTTACCAAATTTAACAAGTGTGAATTTTGGTTAAACTGGCATTCCTTGGTCACATTGTGTCCGGTGATGGTGTTATGGTTGATCCAAAGAAAACAGAGGTTGTAAAGAATTGGCCTAGACCATTGTCTCCTTCGGGTATTAGGAACTTTTTGGGCTTAGCCGAATACTATGAGAGATTTGTTGAAGGATTCTCCTCTATTGATCGCCTTTGACTAAGTTGACCCAAAAGAAGGTGAAATTTCAATGGTCAGATGAATATAAGAAGAGTTTTCAAACATTGAAAGATCACCTTACTTCAGCCCCTATTTTGACATTACGAGAAGGTTCAGATGGTTTTGTTGTCTATTGTGATGCCTCACGTGTGGGACGAGGTTGTGTGTTGATGCAACATGGTAAGGTTATAGCATATGCCTCAAGGCAATTAAAGGTTCACGAGAGGAACTATCCAACCCATGATCTTGAATTGGCGGCAGTTGTATTTGCATTGTAAATATGGCGTGCATATTGATATATTTACTGACCATAAGAGCTTGCAATATGTATTTGGCCAAAGGGATCGAACCTTAGGCAAAGGAGATGACTAGAATTGCTCAAGGACTATGATATGAGTGTATTGTATCACCCGGGTAAGGCAAATGTTGTGGCCGATGTCCTTAGTAGGGTATCTGTCTATGGGTAGTGTAGCCCACATTGAGAATGAAAGAAAAAAGTTAGCTAAGGATGTACATCGATTGGCCTGTCTGGGTGTAAGGTTGAGAGATTCACATTTTGGTAGTTCTTGCGCACAATGGAGCAAAGTCATCATTTATAGAGAAGGTTAAGCAAAGCAAGACATGGATCCAACTTTGGTTGAATTAAAGAAGCTAGTGGTTGATAAGAAGGTTGAGGTTTTCTCACAAGGGAGAGGTGGGGTACTTCATTATCAAGGCCAATTGTGTGTTCTGAATGTTGATGGCCTAAAAGAGATGATATTTGTGAAGCCCATGATTCAAGGTATTCTATCCGGATCCACCAAAATGTATAGAGATTTAAGGAAAGTACATTGGTGGAATTGCATGAAGAAAGATGTAGCAACTTTGTGGCGGAATGCCCAAATTGCCAGTAAGTGAAGGGTTGAATGTCAAAGACCGGGAGGTCTAACCCAAGATATTGACATTCCTATGTGGAAATAGGAGGACGAAAACATGGATTCTGTGATAGGTTTACCCCGTACAAGGAAGCAACATGACTCAGTTTGGGTGATAGTGGATAGGATGATGAAATTAACCCATTTTCTACCAGTTAAGACATCTTGTAGTGTCGAGGATTATGCCAAGATGTATATTAAGGAGTTGATAAGACTTCATGGTGTGCCCTTGTCTATTATTTCAGATCATGGTACTCATTTCACTTCACACTTTTGGAAGTTCTTTCAAAGAGGTCTTGGTACCAAAGTAAAGTTAAGCACCGCATTTCATCCCCAAACGAATGGGCAAGCCGAGAGAACAATTCAAACATTGAAATATATGTTGAGGGCATGCATACTTAACTTCAAGGAAAATTGGGATGATCATCTACCTTTGATTGAATTTGCATATAACAATAGCTATCATTCAAGCATTGTGATGGCACCTTTTGAAGCTTTATATGGGCGGAGAAGTAGGTCTCCGGTAGGATGGTTTGAGGTAGGAGAGATGTCTTTGATTGGTCCCAATTTGGTACTTGGGCCATGGAGAAAGTGAGACTCATAAGGGAAATGTTGAAAACCACCCAAAGTCTCCAAAAGCCATATTTCGATGCGTTTTGGCAAGAAGGGCAAGTTGAGTCCTAGATATGTGGGGCACTATAAAGTCTTGGAAAGGATTGGTAAGGTGGTTTATAGGCGGGATTTGCCAATGGAATTAGCTAAGGTTCAGCCGGTGTTCCATGTATCGATGTTGAGAAAATGTGTTGGTGATCCGAAGGTTATTGTACCCTTGAGTGATATGAGTATTGAAGAAAATTTGACCTATGAAGAAGTTTCGGTTGTGATTGCATCCGTTAAAGTGTTATGGAAGAATCAACAAGTTGAAAGGGCAACATGGGAAGTGAAGGCGAACGTGATGAAATGATAACCTTACCTCTTTCCTTCTACTCAAGCCTAAGGTACTTAATCACTCATGCTTAATCCCTTCTCGCTCCCAAATGTCAATCTCTCTATGTCATACTACATGCATGCATACTCATGAAAATGATTTCTAAAGATGTTTTAAAGTTGCATTATTGCATTCATCATGTAATAGTACGCATGGTCTTATTGTCGGTTATGGTCTTATTCTGACATATGTATGTCTACTAGGATATGAATGTTTTATGATGCTTCCATCCTTGATTTTAAAGGTGCATTATTGATCATGCATATCTTGTCCCTACTCTATTGATATGTCTATGCATATTGTTACTATGTACGATGTTCATTGATGCATAGCATGCTTACATACTTCGTACATTCCAATGTACTAATGCATACTCTTGCCTCATGATATCACCATGTAGAGAGGGATGATGATTCTATTCCTCACTTCTGTGACTAGATTTTAGTGATGCCATTAAAGATTTGGTGAGTTCCCATACTTCGAGAACGAGCCCTTATGCTCTTGCTTATGTCGGTGTTGCTAAGACTTTTGTACTTTCTTATCTTGAGGGTGAGTTAGTAAAGCTATTACCTATTCCCCACCAAGGTCAAGTATGTAGAGGCATGTATTGGACTAAAGATGTTGCAGTTCCCCCTAAAGTGAAACGTTTGACTCTTATGTTGGTATGTTCTGCTTGCTTACTCTTATATATGATTATTTACCTTATGTATGCTTATGACATGAACAAGAGGCTTGGATGGGGCGCCTTCAGGTGTCACATTCGCCGTATCACCACTCGGCCCTTGGTTCGGGTCATGACAATGGACCTATAATGATTCACATTGCAAGAGAAGATATCATCAGAAGCGTTCATTTCTCTCAGTGTAGCAATCAAAGACCTCACTCATCTCAATAGGCAAGAGTGTTGCGCCACTTCTCTACAAACCATTTGTTTCTCAATGGAATTTGAGACGCAGATCACCGCCAGGACGACAAATGCTTCAGCTTCTTCAATGCTGAATATTTAGTTTTTCGGGTTAACTGAATTAAAGTATTCAATAAGGGAAAACTGAACCAAACAACTGAATTTATAAAAATTAAAAGTGAGACCGACAGAACAAACCAAAAAATCAAAGCCAATTTTTCTTTTAAAAAAAAGAAAAGATTGGTTCAGTCAGTTTTTTGGGTCCAAACCAAAATGTGCCCAGCCCTACTCTTACCAGAGGGAAATAATTCTGGAATATGGCAATCAACAAATTTCCAGAAGGCAAAAGTTATCTAAGACTACATATTCCAAAATAAAGAACTTTTATCACATGCTCTATTTTGGTCCTACTAAGAGATGAATTTCTAAAGCATGATAGCAGAAAAGGAAAAAAAGCTAGTCTAAACGAGATTCAGTGCATAATGAAGCATTTCAACATGAAGTAATAAACAATCTGCACTTTTTATCTAAAGAATTCAACTGCAATTGTTGCAACTTGATCTAAAATACAAATTTGACTGCAAGATTTTGACTCAGTTACAGTAACTCAACCTTTCATTTCATTGTCTAATTAGTTGAGCTATGTTAATTGAGGCCACTATTATGTAGTTCAGCCTGTGTGCAAATGTATCTACTCTAGAAATAAGGTCAGAAGCACTAAACAAAAGGCGAGAGGAGTGAGCCTGTCATGCCTATTTTTTAAATCACAAAAGTAACAAGAAATCCACCAAAATACACCACATACATTAAGGCAAGATATGAGAGGGATCAAATGTTTGACAAGTATACGCGGTCAATATCTACTCTAGAAACTAGGTTAGAAATACTAACCAAAAGGAGGGGGGAGTGAGCCTGTCATGCCCATTTTTTCGATCACAAAAGCAACAAGAAATCCGCCAAAATACACCATGTACATTAGACAAGGAATGAGAGGGATCACATAACATGCAATTGACCTGACAAAAACAACTTTTGATCAATAGAGTACGTTAAAATTAACTAATGAGCAGCAGGTTTGAACTTCAGAAGCATAAACTACCAACAAGAGAACATACAGTTTGCTGGAGTCACAGAAACAAAAAGTAGTTAGCAGTGAAACGGATATACCTAAATGATCCGACAACAAAAGACTTCATAGACAGGTGAAAGGAAATCCAAGCAAGAAGCATGAATGTTGACATTACATGTGTCAAGAAACCTCCACTCAGACCAGCAACAAGGTAAGCCTGCTTGCAGAAAGCCATTTAGCCATTTTGTTTTTTAATCAAATGGGAAAACACATACTTCGCCAAGTTTGGCAAAACTGAATTGACGAAGTCAATCTACAGGAAAAGAAGAATACAAAATGCAGATTAACTTATAGAAGATAGATCACGCACCAATGTTAAAATCGAATACAACCCAAAAGCTCCCCAAATTCTAGCTTCAGAAACTAGTTCCTGTATAATTTCAAAGAGAAAAAGAATAATGAACTTCAAACATTGAAATGATCTTTGCAATAAAAGAATAAATCTTTTACACTCAATATACTATTTTGGTGATAAAATCTATATATAACTCAGTTGAAGCATAACTGAGTCATTCAATTAGTTTATATAATCATATGGAACAGAATTTGAAGGTGAAAGCAGCACTTGACACTTCAAATATCCCGACCCCCATCCCTTCCCAATGGCCATAGGCAAAAAAGTCCTTTTTCAGCACTAATTAACAAGATCAAGAGGTGTTACCTAACTTAGACTGCCTATTTCTCCCCTCCCTTTCATTCCCATTCCTGATACTCATCACAAAATGTAAAGACCCAACTCCTTGTATCGAGTATTTGCATTCTAATTTATGGTTCAAGCATGTTACAAGTTCATATTATGTTTTATGACTTTTTGGTATGATTTAAGTTTCAGGGGCAGGATGTCTTTTGGAACATGAAAACCTTGGAAAAACTTCTGGTGGCTATAACGGCTTTTACGGCCAGGGAAACCACCACTGCAGCGTGCAAATGAACGGAAGAACTTGTATTTCACTACGTCAAAATTACATATATACATAACACCTTGAACCTTTAGACTATGATTTGGAATGTTCCACATATGAAATTAGACTTGAACTCAATAAATCTGATTGTGCCTAGGCGTAAAGGCCCAATCATAGTATGGGAAGTGTATTGGATGTGAATTAAGATCACAAGGGATTTCTAGCACAAAGTTGAGTTGCAAGCTTCTCTGTCGATTAAGTTTCCCCATAAGATCATATAAAGGACTACTTCAATCGATTATATCACCTAGAATATAAAGAGCTACATGGCTCATAACTTATCAAATTAAAGATCTTTGAGTCTAGTTTCTAACTCATCCAGTCACTCGTCAAACCAACTTCTGAGTAAAAAGTTATGATCGTTTTACTAAGAAGTGGCAGAGCAGCTATGCAGCTGGGCGGACCTGCGTGAGTCACGTAGCCAGCCACATACCTTGCATGGCCAATTCCAAAACGTGGCCAGCAACATTCCCAGACCTATGTGGGCTGCGTGAGGGGCCACATGGGCCACATGCTATAGCTAAAGTTTCAAAACGTTATCTTGGCATTTCTTTTCTATCTTTTAACACTTAGTGGACCCCAACAGCCTCCAAGAGCTCTCTTCTACTCTATTAAGTATTGGTAAGCATTCTCCATATCTTAAAACATAAATTGAAGAATTTATACAAGATTGTAACATCAAATCATCCTCATATTTACAGTGAAACCAAGAACTCACTCCTAGGGTTCAAAATTTGATTTTTGAGTAAGACCCACCACCTATTAAAGAGATTATACGTTCTTTCATTTATGTCAAAAAAGATTATACCTTCTTCCATATCCATAATCAAAATCTCGTAAGATTTCTAAGTAAGTTACATATGATTATGTATCCAAAGCAAGAATTTATGCGCAAAACCTAGAAATTTTCAGAAAGCTAATTGACAAGGTTCAAGAAAGGTTTTAGTGGTTCTTCTCCTCCCAAGATCATATTTTATTGGGTATTTGGAGCAATTGAGGTATGTAGGACTTCAATGAGGACTCCCTTTCATCCTCATGTCCAAAACTCCAAATTTGTCAACATGATTTTCATGATTTTGGGAATTAGGGCGCATAGTCAATTATGAATACTTCTTGAAATTCAGTTTCCTTATGTTAATATGTGACACTATAGTTCTTGTCAAAGCCACTAGGCATGAGTTTTTACAAGTGTCTCCTAATCCCAAGGTTTGAGCAAAGGTTTAACATGATCCGACATGTTTCAATCTATTTTAGTAAAATTGACATGTTTTGAACGTATGATCCAAGAATTCAGTAAATTTAGCATGACTAATTCTAGCAGTTTAGAACTTCAGTAAAATAGTAATTTGTAACCAGTATCATGTTTTATCACAGTTTATCTATTATGAGCAAATAGTAACATAGTTTTGGGAGGACTATTTAGCAATGAGTGGACAGCGGTTCCAAATAACCCAAGTCCCAAAACTACGTTGCCACCGTAGGATAAGGGTCTTACCACTTGAGGCTAAACATCTTTAGCCCAAAAGGCTTAGTTAGTGGATCCACATTAGCCAGACAGATTCAATACCTAAAAAGGTGTAGAGCTATCTACACAGGTTGGTCCACCCCATCCGGGCTAGCTATTATGACGGGTCAGGTCCGGCTGATCCATTTTTTTATGGGCCAAAAAACAGCTAGTCCATCCCATCAATACTTGGGCTGCGGGCCTTGTCAGGTTAGCCCACATTTTTAAAAAGTATATTTTTTATAAATTTTTAAATTAAATTACAATTTTCAAAATATTTTTTAAAAAAATAGCAATAAGACGATATTACATAGTATTAGAGTTACTATTACATATTATATAAACATAATTTGTATCTAATTTGTATCAATGAAAAAAATTAGCGATCGAATACATTTTCCTGTTGGACAGCTACCATGAATGACTTGCAAATATGTATACCTTAGTGAGGAGCAATAGAGAGGTCAAGATATTCTGGAGGATCATGTAGAGGAGGATCTGATGACAACAGAACTGGCGCAGGACATGTTTCATTGGCCTCTTTCCTTATTGAGTAAACTTGAATAATCGATGGTCATGCTAGCAAAGAAGGAGAAGGTACAAAAGCAGAATAGTTGATTGGTGCTCAATAGAAAAGCTAGGAGATGAAGGAACAACATTATCTGATTGTTTTGTCGAAGCACGAACAAACTGATAAACCAACCACTCATCTTCCTCCCCTCCCCTGGCTCTTCAAAATAGGAGGAGCATAGAAGAATGGTTTAGTCTCTAAAAATTCCACATCACATGACAGTAGATATTTGCCAAGTTCAATAGAATAACACTGATACTCTTTTAAAGACAAGAATTTTAGCACCATCCAGAATTATTTCATGGTTATATTACATCCTTTAGAATGATTTGAAATCATTCGGGAAGTAGTCTGATACTAAGACGGGAGTTTTGACAAAATAAGTGGCCCTTGTGCCACGTTTTAGTGTCCTGCGCATTGAGGTCCACACCACAATTGTCACTGCACTTCAGCAAGCACAAAAATCAGCAGACCCATGAGATGGGTGTGGCGTGGCGCAATGACCCCCCACCCCTGAGGTGCGTTGGGGGACACGGTGCAGACCCTCCCTCCCGACATGAAATTATTCTCCTACATTTTCCAATAAGTGTAATGTGGTCCTTTCTCTGTACAATTTTTAGTCCCTCATTACGGAATATAATCAAATTACTATGATTATTCCCTCATTCACTCATTCAAAATTTTTCAGACACAAGAAGTCTCTCAAAAGCTATGTCTAGGGTTTCAAGCAAGTTCCATTCAAGTTTTCCTTCAAGCTCTTGTCTTTTTCCAAGTATGTAAGGTTATCTCTACACGTGGAACATCTTGTTCTTTCCCACGAATTATGCGTTTGTGTTTGCTAATGTCTTTCATGAATGGGTTAGGGTTAGAACAGAACCCTCATATCTCGACTCTTCTTGATTCTTTATGAAACTCCAAGAGCGCTTTATGCAAGTGTCCCTTTCTTATGATAATTTTCCATTAGATGAATTTTGTATGGGTCTTCCTATGATCTATTTTGAAGACAAAATTAGGACTTATGGGGATTATGGTTCCTCCTTATGTCATTTGGGGAGACAAAGTCCCAGCAACCATTAGGAATTTAAAGTGTCGGGTGTTCAAGTCCTATTTTGATTCCCTTGTAATTATATTCATTAACAATATCCCATACTCCTGCAACAAAAAAGGAATAGGAGAAGCACCAAATAATAGTGTTACAAACACAATACGAGCATAAGTTGCATGCAAAGTTTTCTAAGTGTAAATTTTGCTTGACACGATTGTCTTCCAAGGCCATATGATATCTAGTAAGTGTATAAAGGTGGATTCTAAGAAGATTGAGGCAATTAAAGGTTGACGAAGGCCTATTATACTTGAGGAGGTACATAGTTTCTTAGGCTTGGTAGGGCATTACACATGTTTTATGGAGGATTTTCATCTGAGTGTGAAGGAAGCTTTAAAATCTCAAGAACACTTTGACCATGGTGCTTGTGTTGACATTGACTACATAGTCTAGGATTCACAATATACTGTGATGCCTCAGCGGTTGTCTAGTTAGTGATGATAATGCAAAATGGTAAGGTAATTAGACCTGCTGTCTAGTTAGTGGTGATAATGCAAAATGGTAAGGTAATTAGACCTGCTGTCTAGTTAGTGGTGATAATGCATAATGATAAGGTAATTAGACCTGCTTCATGGAATTTGAATAACCATGAGAAGAATTACCCTCCAGGAAACAACCTCTCTACTTCTATGAGGTAGTGGTAAAGTCAATGTACATTCTACCCTCCGCAGACCCCACTTGTGGGATTCCACTGGGTATGTTGTTATGAGAAGAATTACCTTATTCATGACTTGGAGTTACCTGGGGTTGTGTTTGCACCTAAGATTTGGAGGGACTACTTATAAGATGAGTTGGGTGAGATTTACACAGACCACTGCAACACAAAGTACATATTCTAGCAAAAGGACTTGAATTTACAATAGAATAAGTAGCATGAATTCGTTAACACTATGACATCAGTATCATGGGAAAGGCGAACATGACAGTGGACGTCTTCAGTTGAAAGTCCATGGATAGTATGGCTCTTATTTCCGTTGAGAAGCATCCATTAGCCATAAAGGTTCGATCATTGGATAATCGGCATGTCATGATGGATAATCCAATACATGATAACAGGATAGAGTTTTTGCTTATGCAGTTGTACAATCTTTATTGTTTGAGAGGTCAACGTCCAATAGTATCATGATTGGCATTTACCTGCACTTGGGGTGAAGGTTTAAAAAAGAGACTCTTCTATTGTGGAGATTCGTGATGATCGGGTAATGCGACTCAAGGGTAACTTAAGAGGAAAATATAGATAACTTGAGTACATATATACTTGGAAAGACACATAGCTCGTGTAATTTGATACATCCCGGGCTACTAAGATGTATCAGAACTTGAAAGAACATTTCTATGGGAAGAAGATGAAGAAACACATAGTAGACCATGTGACTAGTGATTGACTTGTCAACATGTCAAGTATGAGCACTCGAACATAGAAACTGGGCAATTTGACTCGAAAGATGGTGTTATTCTTGAGTGGGAGTGAAAGTGGGAATGAATTAGTAAGTACTTTAGGTTAAGTTGCTCGGATTCAGGTGGAAGTGTCCGATAAGGGTGTAGATCTAAAGGTCAGATCCTTCATGATCTAATTTTTAAGATTAGGGATACGGATCCATATATGGATAAAGGGAAAGGAATTTGCCTAAATATAACTAAAATATCTAAAAATAGAGTGAGAAAAAGCTAAATTATGAGATATTACGTGGAGAACTTGAGGAGAATCCTGAAAGGAGAATAAAGAAAAAGCAGTAACATAGAAATTTTTATATAAAAAATATTCCATTTTCTTTAATTTCACCTTAGCTTTTATATTGATTTAAAAAATCATTAAAATTATCCAAACTTTCCTTATCGATTTTGGTCAAAGTATCCTAAACTGGTTTACCAAATTGCACATGGATCCCACACCCACACCACACCCATGTCGCGTTGACATGGGTGCGGCACCAAAAGTGAAGAGTCCGAGCAACTTAGCTTCAGGGTAAGGTTGCCATGTACTATGAGGACGTTAGACACAGGTTGGGTGATTGTGGATTGGTTAACTAAGTTTGCACACTTTTGCCAGTCCAGACCACTTGCTAAGGAGAAAACTTGCAAAGAATTACATTCGAGCAATAGTCCCATTACCTGTTTCCATCACAAATGATATAGGGACATGTTTGCAGCTTATTTTTGGCAATCAATTGAAAAGGTTGTGGGTACTGAGGTTGAGGTTAACACCACATTTTGCCCATGGACTTCTAATTAGCCCAAGAAACCTATTCAGGTCCTCAAGGATGTGTTGACAGCATGAGTCATCAACTTTGCAGGTCACTGGATGAGCAGTTTCCTTGAACTGAATTTGCATATAATAAAAGCTACCTGTCTAGAATTCTGATAGACCCATATAATGCATTGTATAAGAGACAATATCTTTCTCCAGGGCAATTTGAACTGGATGAAACAAAGCTATTAGGTCCAAATTTGATTCAACCAGCCATGGATAAGGTCAAAATAATACAAGAACAGCTTCGGAGTTCGGACAACTCAGAGTAGGCAAAAGTACTACGCCACAGAGGAGCTGTGAATTGGAGTTCATACAGGGTGACCACATTCTTTGAAGGTTTCTTCCATGAGATCTTGAAGAAGATTGACGCAGTGGCCTACAGACTTGCCTTACCATGTTCTTGTGTATGTTGATATACATATTTGGTTTACATTGAATTTGTGGGATTCAATTGCAAGTGTGTGGATTCACGTCTTGGTTTGATTGTGCATTAGACCCTCCCTTACAAGTCATTTGCCGTTGTAGACCCTATGGTGATGTACATGATATTGGGCATATTGATTATTGAAAGTTGTGACCTTTATCTATGCATATCAACATATGCTTTCTTACTGCTGTCATATGCTTGACTTTTTGTGCATATTCTTATATGTTATTCAGTGCATCAGTTGTATGCAGTTTGCAAAGTCGTGGATATATGCATATTATTATTGTTGATAATGAGATATGTAGAGGTTTTACTCAGAAGAGCAACTTTTGTATCGCGAGGGTGTATGCATATTATTATTGTTGATAATGATATATGCAGAGGTTTTGATCAAAAAAGCAATTTTTGTATCGTGACTCTCACTGCAACCTTATTGGTGACAGTTAAGGACACTTACACAGTACTCTCAGTACTCACCCCTCTTCCTTTTCTTTTCCTGCATTTATTGTACATAATAATGTGAGCTCTAGCAAACCTCCTGGTTGAGTTTACAGATTGCAGTTGTCAGTGGTGAGCCAACCACTTTATTTTTGTGGTAGCTCAGACTTCTGTATCAGTTCATTCCCATTTCAGACATTGTTATGTACTCTTAATATCTTAAATGCTCTCAACTAATTTTGGGCCTAGACATACTTCTAACTTGGGGTTAAATTTGAATAACCCTTGCATTATATATTTTACCATTTTAATTGAACTAATCCTCCGATACAGTTTGTTTCATTGATAACAAAATGAATGAGTTGAGATTAAAGTTGGTTAGCTCAGCAAGAGGGTTTTCGGTTCCAATCACAAGTCCTCGAATTTTCGGTCGTGACACAAAGCAATCAGTCATTTACACCCCAATCAAAATTCGCAGGATAGTGGATCTAAGTCTTAAAACAAGCAGATGATAACAGTTTTCTTTCTTCTTCCTTCTTCGCACTATTACTAAGTTGAAATCTAAATACTCTCTAATGGCTCTCAAAAAGTACAGTGGAATCAGTCTTTTGAGAAGCGAAAAGCGGGAAAAAGTGACGGGGCTCGCTACAGAAAAGCAAGAAGCATGAAGCGAAGGACACGCTTTTTTCAAATAAAGCACTATTTAGTATAAAAATAAAAATATTAAATATGCATAGATAAAGAATAAAGAACTCACTAGAGGTAGCATATTAAGCAAATCTTTCAATTCTTAAATTAAAAAGTAAATAGATAATCAACAATCCTCATAACTCATAACATATAAAGCAACTGCCATAACCAAATCACAAAGGGCGCAAGCTGGATCCCTTCTTTGTGCCATTGAATAAAAAAATACAACTTAATGCCAGCAAAAAAAGCACAGTAAGTCACTGAACAGCCAAAAAGAAAAATAAAGGAAAAAAATAGAGACAGAACAGAGCAGCAAAGCAAAATAAAAAGAAAAAAACAGAGCATTGGAAAAAGAATCCCAAATCAGAAGAAAAAACGCCACTTAAGTAGCATTACAATCATAAAATTGAGAAAAAAAAAACTAGTTAATAGAAAGAGAAGAAGAGAAACATAAGCAGCATGGCAGCAGAGAAACAGAAAGAGAAAGAGGAGAAGAACTAACCTTTTACAACAGCAGTTGCACTCACAACAGTTGACAAAGGAGGGAAAATATCTTGGAAAATTACATAAGTCTTTTACAGACACTTAAGAAAAAGAAAAGCTTGCGCTTATCTCGCTTAAGCGAGCTTTTTAAAAAAGCATGCTTCTCGCTTTCGGGACTTTCATGTCGCTCGCGTCAACGTAGTAAAGCGCAAAACTGTGCTTCTCGCTTTAAACGAGCATTTCAGCGCTTTTAACAACGCTGAGTGGAATGACAAATAAAATGTATAGAAATCAGTCCACTGTGTAATGCTTGAACAAAGAAAAAGATAGGTCTTTGATCTTGTATGTATGTATTTATATTTATAAGATAAAGAAAACAGACATGAAAGCAGACATCTTTTGCCAAAACAATATTAAAAATATTTAAAGCTGCACCTCTTTTGACAACTTCAGGACAGAAACATCTTGTGTCAGAGGGAAGCTTTTCCAGAGCATTCTTGGAATCAACATCCCGGCAAGTGAACTAGGTACAAACATCATGAATGCCAAATATGGTGTACCAAACCTAATCATGAAAACAATTTACCAAAAGCTTTCTCAAAGTCAAGTGGAGAACTCCTGTTAATTGGTGTCAAAGTGCAAGCAGCTAGATGAGGATGTGGCATAACTAAGTCCTTTATAAATTAAAAAAAAAACTAGTAATTTGACAGTTGTGAATTTCAAGAACACGCAGTTAGAAGCAACTTGAGGCACTCCACGTATGCGACATTTATCTTTATATGTTAGTTAAACATGTCTCCATTTATATTTTCTTAACTAAGATATTCACAATTCGGTACAAATATCTAGAGGAGTGAAATGGGCATAAGAGAACTAACAGGCACAGCTCCCACAAAAAAATTCTTTCAGGGTAGCACCAAAATTTCCATTAGTACAATATTATCAGGATACCAAGTTTTTAAGTGTCACAATATTTCTTTCATGGAGTAGAAAACAATCAAATATTAGGACAGCTTGGTGCACTAAACTACCACTATGTGTGGGGCCCAAGAAGAATTGGACCACATTAAGTCTATTGCATGCAGCTTTACCTGGCATTTTTGGCATTTTTGCGAGAGGCTGTTCTGCGGCTTGAAACTTTTACCAGACACTCAAAACATAATTAAAAAAATAATAATTCTCCAATAAACCTAGAGAATACAATCTCAAGAAAAAGCAAATGCATACCAGTTCATTGACTGACCAGAAAACAGCAGTCTTATGACAGCAA
Organism: Solanum sejunctum; assembly: GCA_025642045.1. Lineage (NCBI taxonomy): Eukaryota > Viridiplantae > Streptophyta > Magnoliopsida > Solanales > Solanaceae > Solanum > Solanum sejunctum. Next base: position 11,772,906 of record JAOTQJ010000011.1, on the reverse strand, counting down.
AGGTAACTGGAAAAACAATCGCTAGCAAAATTGCAAAAGCATGACATAACATTCCTGCATAACAGCCAATAACCATTTTAGCATAGCAGAACAGAGAAGTTTTTGAAGAGCACTCTTCCAACCATGGAGAGAATTGAAGTATGTAGGTTAGCACTCTTCCAATCAAAGAGAGAATTGAAGTATGTAGGTTACCTACCTTTAAGAAAATCATAAAAGGCTGCAAAACAACAGGTCAGTCCCCAAGTTGGAAAGCGTAAGAGAAATGGCACAAGAAAAAAGATTGCAACAGGTAAACTATGAAGTAACATAGCTTGCTTTCGTGAATAGTATACCTACAATAAGAAGGAGCAATAGGCACTCATCGTTAATTACAATCTAATTGCACTTCATATATAGAGAAGCTCTTCACCTTGAGAAGTTGAGAAGTGTTAGCTTACCAAGAAATACGACAAGTAATCAAAGAAAATTGCACGTTCATTGTCAAATCTACTGACAACAGATCTTAATCTCCTTTGATGTGCATTTTGTAGGTTAGATGAGTTGCTGAAGGCTTTGATTATTCTTACTAAATTGTCTCCACGTGCTTGGATGCTTCCACGTCTAGGTTAGAAAAAATTTGCATGTATCAGAGAAAGTATCCAAGTAGACATAATGGTCTTAAAATTTCAATTTGGTGAACTATACCAAAACAACAATTGTGATGCATACAATAGTCTTTCAACTGTATCAGATGCGGTATGATAAAAATAACCCCCAAGGAGGAAGATGATATCCAGGCCAGGAATATCGCCAAAATCTTGGGCAAACATTCTGTAGTCTGTATCACCAGGAATTATACCAAAAAGATCCTACAAGAACATTGGAAAAGAGAAATTTTCAACACCAAATCAATCAGCCATCGCTGCGAGGAACTGTGAAACTGATATAAGTAGTATACAATATTCTGTGAACCTGAGCTGCACTATTTGCCATAGGATATAGTGCTGATTGAGCATAAACATATGAAGGCCAGGACCCAGGTCCAGATTGGCAAACTAAATCTGTCAATCCAACAATGCATAGCGGGTGAAAATTTCAATAGTATCAATGCCATAGACATGGAAAGATATAAGAATTGAATGGTCAACTCTCCTCATGGAGGTAATAATTTGGTCAGGGAAATATGCCATTCAGAATGTGCAGTCTCATGGAAGACGCACCAATTGGTAGAACATCAATAACTTGACCCTTTTTTTTTTTAAGGAAGTGGATATAATTAAAAGCATTCAGAGGATGCAGAGATTAAGAAAGAGAAGAATCTGTCAGCTTAACAGATACAAAAAGAAATTATAAAGCTAAGAAGCTGACAAATTCCAAAAAGAGAGGACCTGTCAGCTCAAGAGATACAAAAAAACTTATAAAAGCTAAGAAGCTGACAAATTCCAAAAAGAGATCTAAATTGTTTAAGAGCGGAAAGATTAGCCCAGCTATATAGGTTAACAGACAACTAGCCTTAAGAGAGCATATTAATCTTACGTTTCTTTTAGACAAGATACACCAAAAATGCAGGCAGGTACAATGTAACATGATCCTGATGGAATTTTCAACTTTCCTCTAACTCCAACTTGTATAAGCTTCTCTGATGGAGAGTGGTATAGACCATTTTATGTCAAAAGTAGCTAAGAACATATGCCAAAAGTCTACAGCAACTGGACAGTGGAGGAAAAGATGGGTAATTCTTCTAAGGCATTTTGGCACATGTAGAACCTCTTTAATTGCTGAAAAACTCTGTTAATGAGGTTCTCTTGGGTGAGACATGCCCGTTTTAGGACCGTCCAAGTGAAGCATGAAATATTTGGAGGGAGTTTGGTTTCCACACTAGCTTCCAGGGCAAAATAACACTCCTCATCTTGTTGGAGCTCATATGTGCATAAATTGCTGACTGTGACCAGCCCATTGTTGTTGTAGCTCCATTTCAATTTGTCTCTAGCATGAACATCAATGGTGCAGTCCTCCAGATGTTTAAGCATGGTCAGGGGGTCTTCAATTTCCCAATCATACAAGTTCCCTCCTAAGTCTTAGATTCCAGGAACAACCATCTCTATGCTGGGCAAATAGATGAATTTAGGTGGCTGGCAATTCCAAATAAATTTGAAAAGGCTTTTTTCGTGTGTAAGCTCCTGACCATTTGTCTATCCAAAACCTGATATGATTCCTAACCAGCAACAACATACCCTGTGAAATCCCACAAGTTGGACCTAGGGAGGGTGGAATATACGCAAATTTTACCACTACCTCGTAGATGTAAAGAGGTTATTTCCAAAAGATCCTCGGCTCAAATGAAAAAGAAGGAGACAATGAAGAAAATATAGCAAGTAACAAGGAAACACTGCCTCGTGGAGGTAGAGAGGTTGTGTGTGAAAGACCTTCGACTCAGGTGAAGGAGGAGACTGTGAAGAAAATAGAGCACGTAACAAGGAATGGTGCAAAGTCTACCAGAAGGAGCAAAGACAACAACAAAATAGTGCGATAGTCAACAAGACATACTAGGACAGATTATTGAAATAAAGAATAAACATGATATATATATCAAAAACAAGAACTACAAATGAAAAACGAGAATAATGGCAAACACCAATCACCCTAAGCAAGACAACACTATACTATCTACTAACTTGCTATCCTTATAGGTGTCCTCCACATCTTCCTATCTAAGGTCATGTCCTTGGTAATCTGAAGCTGCACCATATCCTTTCTTATCACCTCTCTTCAATACTTCTTTGACCTACCTCTGCCTGGCCTCTATAACCAACCTCTCACACCTCCTCACTAGTGCATCCATGCACCTCCTTTTCACATTTCCAAATTATCTCAGTTGCACTTCCCGCATCTTATCCACCACGAAAGTCACTCCCTTGTCCCGAGTATCCTCATTCCTATGCTTATCGCTCTTAATGTGAATACACATCCTCCTCAACATCCTCATCTCCATAACATGCATCTTCTTAAGATGTGAGTTTTTGACTAGCCAACACGCCACTTCATACAACAATGTCAATCTAGGCACCACTCCATAGGGCCATGTGGCCAGCTTTCTGTCAAAATGTTCAACTAATCCACTCCATTTTTCAGTTTATTTGTTTTTGAGACCTAGAAAGTCCTAGATATGTGAACCAATAGTACAACACATGACATCAACTATTTCCATCAGGTTAAGTACCGCATATAGATGATACTTTTAAGCATATTATAGGAGTGTTTTTGAGAATCCAATAAAATGACAAGGGCTCGCTTCACTTTAAACAGTAAAGCACGGAGGAGAGCACTTGATTCATATAAGTGAAGCACAATTTTAAAAAATACCAAATAAACTTTGCACAGATAAGTAAAATAACTAAATAAAAGAAGAACTCAACAAAAGCAATACTCCTTCCATCCAATTTATGTGGATGTGTTTGACTGGGTATGAAGTTTAAGAAATTAGACAAATTGTTGAAACTTGTGGTCTAAAACAAGCTATAGACATTTGTGTGGCTATAAATCATCTAATTAAGGTAAAATGGGAAGTTAAAATCAAAATATTACTACATATGGAAAGGTATCAATTTTTTATTTTTTTTGGTAACGGACTAAAAAGAAAAGAGTGTCACATAAATTGGGACGAGGGAGCATATATAAACAAATATTTCAATTTAAAAACTACAAGGTAGATAGCGTACAATCTCCCCAAGGACAAGCAAAATCCAAACCAATACATAAATGGATCAACATCATATTCTTCATATTAAAAATGGATTTCAAAAACAGAAGTCATTAATTAACTCATAAGCAATTAATAATAATTAAAAAGAGAAGCTGCCAGCCGCCAGCTCAAAAATGAAAAGAAAAACAGAGAACATAGAGAAAAGGGAAAGAGGAAATAAATAACTTTAAATGAACCTACCAACAGCAACGGAAAATAAGGAAGAAAATTGCTTTGCCATCCCCTATTGAAAGCCCTAGCTCCGAAGAAACCCAAGCACCATAATTCCTTCTCAAAAAAGAAAATTCCTTCTCAAAAGGAAAAGAAACCAATCTTGAACCCAAATCAGTGATCGACGACTTCAGAAAGCATCCCCATCCTGGACTCTTCTTCATTATTTCTTGTATTTTTAATAAGGGTCCCCAAATTTCTCTTTTCTTCTAAATTTATCATGTTTTTAAAGAAGCGTTGCCTTGCTTCTTTGTTTCAGCCATTACATCTGTTGCTTTTTCTGCATTAGCTAAGCCCCTCCATGGCAAGGATGAAGGAAAAAGGAGAGAAAAGATGCCCCATGTCTGATCCCTCTCAAATGAGGAAAACCCCACTAGCCTCCTTACTGAACTTTATCTATCTAATCCACTTCAAAGCCCGTTATTTTTAATTTTTGTGGTATCCCAAACATTGATAAAAATAAGCCCCAGGTGAGGGCATATGAGTGGTACGGACAAGGGAATAGGATCAAAGTTTTATGGAAGAGACTTAACGTCTATGGATAGCCTTATAGCCAATTAAAATTTTATCAGCATATTCAAGGTGATCCTTTGGTGAAACAGGGCCTACACAAGAGCAGCAGCATCATAAGAATATGAGATTATATCGATGGGATTATAAGAAGTAATTGAGGTGGTAAAGTGGCCAAAGGAAGCTAAATACCAAAGTTGAAAAAGTGAGTAGGAAAGAATGTCCAAGATAACATATGACCTGACTTTGAATGGTATATATCAAAATCTATTAAGAATATGAGCAAGGATTTTGACTGAAAATTGCGGCCCTTCGAGTCTAGTTTCGAAGGGCTTAAATTGTTCGTCAGTTTGAGCTTTGTAAAGAAAGTTAAGAATTGTTTTACTTAAAAGTAATAGAGCTATCCAGTTCGCTTGCAGCCTCATTCACAAAGCAAGAAACACAACAGGCTTTTCTAGCTTATGGGCTGTAAACTCTAGCACCTAACAAGAGAAGGGCTCTGGAGCTCATGGCATGTATCCTGATGCAAGAAATTCAGCAAGAGAAATCTGCCTATAAATATAGGCATTGCAGGGAGAGAAACAACAGAAAAATTTGGGTCATTTTGGGATTGGATCTAAAAAAAAAAACGGAAGAGCCTCTCTCTCATCAATATGCTCAAGGTAATTGTTCTTCATGCGATTTTGATTATTTAACGTTTATTATGAGCAAGTTCCAGCACATTGGCAGATCCAAATCCACGAATCTTAACAAGATTCAACCTAGGACTCAAAACCAAAAAGTAGCACTTCTGCCCAATGTTTTAAATATGAAGTTGAGCCAATTGTTTGGGGTATATATAGAGATGAATTCTCATTGGCATATGGAATTTTTTCAGTCTTGGTTGAACTAGCATACTTGATGAAGCCGAAAAGCATTCATCATTGTAGCCAAATCCAGAGGGTTATGCAATTGTACCTCAAGCTATATGTAATCAACAAGACAACTAACGAAGTGTTCAAGTTTTCATGCTTGTGAAAGGGTACCAACCCAGCAACCCGTGAAACAAATTGCTCAGGTAATCTACCGTAGATCCAATATGGAATAACTTAGCCAATTCTCCCAATTTTTAACTTGTAATAGGTGGTCCAAGCAAAGGTTCTATTAGCATTTGAACTCATCCCAAGAGCATTGCGGCATATCTTTCTCTCGTTCAATAAACCAAAGTTGTGTGATTCCTTCCAAATGAAAAAAACCACGTCCAACATTTTCTTCTTTTGTTTTGGCTGGTGGTGAAAAGGCTCGCACCTGTTCAGCCATCCCAAGGGGTCCTTGTGGCCACAAAATCGTGGAAAATCCAACTTTGTATATTTAGGAATCATGGAATTCCCACTAGCTTCTAATCCTGAACCTGCAGTCACTGCTTTACCTTTCCAACCTCGATTGTGACTGCCATTTTCAGTTGCTCAAATATCCTCATTTGAATTTTCTAAATCCTTTGTGAGTGCATCCAAGCGAGCATTTATGGCTTCCTTTCTTGCTAAATTGATTGTGTTCTTCTTGGAACAAAGTCAAACAATTGTATCAATTGTTGCTAGATTAGATCTCCCACAACTTCCAAGTTCCAAATAATTGTATCAATTGTTGCTAGATTAGATCTCCCACAACTTCCATCTCTAATACTAAGTTGTTATGGTCCCCTGATATGGATATAGTTATGGGACGTTGCAAGATGAAATCTAATGTCTTCTTCCTACAACCCATAGTTCTAGTTTGTTAGGAGAAAACCTGCAATTTCTCGAGTTAAAGTACTCAAAAACTTAAATAATTTTCTTCTAATCTTTTCATTGAATTCAAATAACTTTAAATACAATTTGGTGGAATAACCCCACCTACTTCCTACTACTACTGAAATGGAAAGTAGAGAAATGACCTCCTTACTGCTAATAAATGCTACCAAAAAAAACATAATTAATAGATAAGTTGTGATCCTTCGGGTGGTCTAGTGGTTTGGGCTTGAGACTTCCATGTTGGAGATCTCAAGTTCGAAACCTCTTGTCTTCTGGGCCAAGCCCGGTGCGAGTTACCTCTCCCATGTAATTTGCAAGCTATTGCAAAAGAACGAGAGTTTACCCTGTGCGCACCCGAAGGATAACAGTGTGGGTTCCCCTTGTCATAAAAAAAATAGGTAAGTTGTCCTCACTATTAATAAATGCTACAAAGAAATAGGAAAACTTAATGAAGTAATCTACTTTCTAATTTCTTTAAATTTTCCATGTGTAAAGAATTGGTTGACTAACAGTTTTCCTTTCCATCGAAGCTAAAAAGGTGTCTGAAAGGACACATCAAAAAGAATTCGAACATAGGAACATATTTCAAGAGAGTTTTTTCTGTGATAAGTTATTACGCATAAAGTGATATTCTACGTTGAATAGACAAAAATGGAAAGTATAACATGAACATGACACCCTAGTAGAGATAGTGATGGTAGATGCCCCATCAAGGTCAAATTCACCCTTACTTTATAGTTTGTAGGATGATATTCTTGATTTATAAATATATAATATTTTTAAGAATTGGAACTTGGATCAACTCAATCCTAGAAGGCTGCAGAATTAGTGAGGATTGCTCAAGATTATATGAGGAAATTACAGCCTATATAGTTGACCGATGCGCGATTCTAGAACCTGCACGCTTAAGGCTTAACATCTAGAGCTTATAGTGGCATAACATGGGTGATCCAACATTGTGTAGCAACATCAGAGATGGATTTGGCTATAAGGTTGAGTCGTTGAGAAAATAGTTCTTGAGCCTAAACCAAAATGCTAATTCAAGTGGCCATGATTGTCCAAGACCATATAAGAAAATTACAATTCATACGCTTAACTGGTGTAAGAATTTCTAACAAATATAAAATCTAATCAGTCTTTTCACTAGAGAATCTATGATTATGTAGTTTTCAATACACGTAACTACCATTACGATAACCAAAGGCTTTTATTTGTTCATAGTTTCTCCTCTATCAACCTATTAAACAACAAGATATCCAAGACAAATAACAACTATTGAAGCCAATGTTCTCCATAAAATGATGCCAGACCATAGTGTACCTTGACTATCAGTTACTTTAGCATTTACCAACAAAGAAAAATAGCTTTGCAGGTATCCCTCTTTATAGGCTAATAATAGCTGGCAGCTTGAATGATAATTAAAAAAGTTCATGTTCGTATCATTGTCACAATTACAACATAGCACCAGAAAGCATAAACATGACACAATTGTATGAATGCAGGTACCTACCAAGGCCTCCAGTCCCAGAAGCTTCAACATCTATAACTGCTCCAATCGTCTCATTCCATCTATGTGTAGTTATGAAACCATGCGAACCCTGAAAAAATCATCAGCAAACTCTTCTATTTAACTTTCTTGATTTTTTTTTTAGTCATCTACTGATCTACATAAAGCATTCTGAATACCAACAACCACAATTGAGATAACAACAATTCCTTAGCTCATGGAAGCGATTCACAAAGCTTAGATATCAAAATTCAAAGAAGCCATGAGACATTACTAAAGACAAAATGCATTTCTATGGATGCTCGAATGCATTTGAGTGTTTCCAACTCTCCATTGAACTACAATCCAAGATTGTAAACCAGATACAATTGATCAGAGAAGATATGCAAATAAAATCGCAGTAATCAAGGAATAGAAGGAAGAACTAAGAAACCAAATGAGGCAGAACCTTGTTTATTAACTGATTTTTGAAACTGATGATCTTGAGACATTAAAGATAACCAGTGGGCCTACCGTAATATGAAAACCTATCTCAGATGTAAAGATGGAGAAGTAGAAGATTGCAAGAACCTCCTTTATCAATCACCCGAGAGAGATACTTCCTCAATCTAAATTCTAAATGACTCTCAGAATTGACAGAAGCAGCTATCCTCTACATCATGCAACTATCATAATTTAGCACCCTGTCCATATAAATATTAAGGAAAATCTCGCACTAGTATGTAATCTTTCAAAGCACGAAATGAAGAGTACCAAAAATCATTCCAGATATCTCAGAAAACTATTTGAGGAAACAAATATGTGTTTGACTATGTATAGTCATCACGTCTTGCATTATTAGACTGAAGAGCACAGAGGACAGAGATAGGAGACTACAATTTTCAGGAAAGCTGAAACACTACCGAACCGCATAATTTTCTAAGAAACATGCACTAGGAAAATGGGAAGTCATGGGAAAATGGCACCTACTTCCTAGAACTTCAAAGCACAAGCATACTTCATGATTCTTTAAGGCCACTATTTTCTTAATGAAAAATCAGAGAACATATTAAAGCCCAAAATCAAATGGCATGCATGAGAAAATCCAAACTCTAACCATTCAAAAAGAAATATCAGAAGAGTACAGGGTCAAATAAATTGTTGTTGGTCACACATAAGGATCTTCTTACCAGCATAAACAGTTCTTCTGCTCCATTAAATAGGAATATTACTGGTCTAGGTGGAATCCAGCCGGAATCAATAGAGAGTCTTGCTAGCTCGAGTATCGATGCTGTTTGAGTCATAGTGCAATCAAGATAGATATAACCAATTATGACACCAACTGGAAAGGCAAAGCACATCAAAAATAAGATATACATACCAACACAGGAACCACAATCACCAGCTCCTGGCGAACCAGGTGGAGTATCGAAATGGCCATTTATCAAAACTGCAGAATCATTTTCTCCTGAATCCACTGATGAGATTCTGAAATTGATTGTGTTACTTTCAGTTTCATTAAACATATTTAAGGTGTTGCATATTGGAATGAAAAACTTTTAAAAACTCTTTCCTTAGGTAAATGAGGTTTGCAATCAAACATCAATAACAATTTGTCAGGTACTTCCAGAAAGATGTGTTTAACTTCTTCAGAATTTTCATAATTTAAGAAAGTGTATGAACTTTTTTCGAAGGCAAAAGATCCATGACTCCTATAAATGAGCTCCACCAAAATGAAATTCCTTTAATTGATTAAATAAGGAATAGGATTCAGGTCAAACCACTGATTTATCTTTATGCTTTAAGAAAAAGAGAAAATCAAACAGAAGTGCTGGGGGATGATGAAATGTAAATATATGACCAAACGTCACATTCAAGCTGGTATACCTCATAATAATATTTGTATGATTCCTATAAGCCAGAGAGATGCTATGCCCTAAAAAGAACATGTTGAATGAGCCATTAACGATGGTCTCTTCAATCTCTATTCTGCAAGAACGAGAATCTCTAATTGTCAGTTCAGCAATTGAGATTAAAAATCACCTGAAGATAACTTTAACAAGTTAAAGAACTTTCAAATAAGACCAACCTAATACCAGGTTGAGCTCGCTCCTTCATCATCTCCAACTGTGTCTTAATATATTGAGCTGCTAATCTCAGACCTTGACGCCCCTCCTGTACACAAAAATTACATACACATATTATATCTTAAAGAAGAGAGAGAGTAAAGGATAACCCAAATCTTTGCAATACTATTAACTTTTAGACAGCATCTAGTTCAATTTCTAAAGCAAGAAAATAACAAAGGATATATGGCACGGAAGTACTCTTAAGCAGAGCTACACAAAAAGTTATGGTCCATGAAACTCTTTTTCCCCTCAAAATTGGAAAGAAAAGAAAAAAAAAGAGTAATTTGGTGTTTGATCAGATTGTCTTCACCTCTTTCAAGCAAAAACTGCTTCCTGTATGTTGTGGTTTGACAGTTGTTCCCAAAGAATTTTATGTTCTTCTACCCACAAAACCCTCATAAATCTTAAAACTACAACTATCAATACACATCTCAATATCCAGAAACTTGTTTTCCAAAAACAGTGCACAGAAAACTTTTTCTCAAGTGTTGTCCCAAAGCTAGTCAAATGGTCATGTGTTGCATTTCTTTCATCTTAGTCTTCCTATGGTACTAAAAGATACAAGGATTGAGAATATTGTAGCTATGTTAACAATGTTCAATGATAAGCATGAACGATCAGAGCAAGTGAGATGGCAAACTCATGCATGGATAATAAAGAACAAATGTCAAATGAACCTGTACCAAACTTTGCTATTTTATGATGAATAGTTTAGTCCTATGCATTACCTGGCGACCTCCGATATCTTCTGATAAGACGCGGACATGCTCAACAGCTCTGGCCTCAGAGAAGCGATCAGGAGGAGCATCCATGGGAAGAGGTGTGATGAACTTCATGTGAATGATGGAGTATACAAGGACCGATATCAATCCGTACAAAATCCCCAGACTAAACAGAACTTTGAATCCGGCTATATCACCCGGGTTCAGTCTCCACGCCATGACTTCTCTTTTTATTTTTTGTTTTTTTTTAATTTGATTCAATATGCATATTTTCAATTCACTTCACACAGAATTAAACACCTGTGATACAACAAAAAATCGAATGGAGTCGGGAAAACAATGGAAGAGGAAGAATGAGGGGGAAGGGACAGCCAAATAGTCAGCTTCATTTAGACTGTGGCATTTGCTATGATGAATTCTTGATTACTTCGTCGGAGTTCGGTTCCTTAGGCTTTTGAAGTTTTCTGGGCCCATCAGTTTTGGGCCTATATGACCCCCACCCACGCACCCACAAAAAGAGAATTTAAATAAATAGTTTAGATTTGAAATTTAATATAGTTAAATAATTATATTTTATATAATTATATGAAATAATTCTAGCTATATAACCTGAAAAGGAGGAGAGAGGTGATAAGATCGAGAAAGGGAAATTATTTATATATAT
>JAOTQJ010000011.1:11739259-11759773 GCA_025642045.1 Solanum sejunctum | reverse complement strand
TGTTAGTGTTTTGAAATATGATTTTCTTGTACCACCTTTCCTGGATAGTTATTTGATTGTTGAGTTTAGATTTTTTTTAATAAAATTTGATCTTTGATGTATAATGATTTTAGTATTGTTCAACTAAATCACTTTATTCGTGTATACTCGAAGACCTGGGTATCGATTGGAAGGTTCTCCTGAACTAAACTCGATGTTTCAGATCCAATGATATGGTTAGGATTTCCACTTGGGGCACAATTACCAAGGACGTTAATTAAAGTCGTCTATTTACCTGCTTCAATGGCATAATTTTGCAAAACTCATTATAATTACACCGAACATGCCCCTAGCCTAAATTTATCATTTTGGAACTGATGGAACCATCAGAATTACACTTTAGACCATGTACTAGTACTTTACCGAAAAGTTTATTTTACAATTACAATCTTTCGTTTACTTGAAAAGTTTTGTAAATGTCAAATGATTCACCCAATGACCGAATAGACAGTGGCAATAAGTCATAAATAGCCTGCGGTCACTATATAAATGCTCAAACTGATAAAATATTCACAAGATCACATAAATGTCCTTGAGGGTCATTACAACATCCCCCACTATTAGAACATTTATCCACAAAAGTAAGAATGAGGACATACCTGAAGACTCCCAAGTGAGCCATATAAGGATCAAAACCCCAAACTCACAATAGATAGTGTATACAATTGTTATAAGCATTCTCAACATCATACAATAGTTCTGGCCACTCTAGCTAATCAAAAAGATAATAACCTATCAGTATGGCATATTCCACATATATAGGACTTATCTTATTTCCCGTCCTCTTATGCAAGCAATCCTTACAACTTAACCTGAAGTGGCTTCCCGACTTACTAATACTAAATAGCTATAGGAAATAGCTAATGTAATCATAAGTGTGGTAAATAGTTATAAGACTATCCCTGTATAACAGATTATCGACATAACACCCATTGATAGCCTTAACATGGAAACAAATATTCAGGAGTGGATTAACTAATTATCTTACTAATCATGCGCACTCTCAACAACCATCATATCTTCACACATATAGCAGATACCCCAATGTACTAATCACCAGCAGACTTCCTATATATTCTTTCGCATATAAGTATATATTATACTCTTAGTTATGGTCCTCAAAAGTTATCACCATTTAGTCATAAGAAACATACCACAAATAAGGAAGATAGAGTAATACTAATCACATACAGGCTAGCCCCTATGTTATATAACTCATAGCCAACCTCCCTAATCCAACCCAACATATATTGTCCCAACTGCGTAAGATCTAGTTAGTCCAACACCTCACAACTCAACCACAACAATCTAGTACTTAATAAGTCAAGCCCCACCAAGTAAGGGCCTTGATAGGTCCACCATAATAATGAGACCGTTACACAAAAGTCATAAGATCTACACACATAATAGGGGTATTAATCAACCTAACAATATAACCAGAATCTAGTAATAGCCACAGTCATAAGATCTGTACATATAATAGGGGTATTAATCAGCCCAACAATATAACCAGAATCTAGTAATAGCCATACCTGGTCCGAATGCATTTTTTGGGGGATATCCTCTACCCTGGTCTTAATTAACAGTAGTTTTATCTTTACAGCAACACGACATCCTTGTCGAGCGACAATCTGGGCAAATCAGCAAAAGACATACCTAGCGACTCATAGCTACTAGAAACAACTCAATCATAGAAGTCTCAATTGCCACATCACTATCTTCCAACGTCACCACACCTAATCCTTCCACTAATGTTAATACGCTGAATCTGGAATAAAAAGGCTCTAAACTCATACTCAATCAAGGGGCAAGACAAACAAATACATATAAAAAGGTAAGACCAAGGTTAAGAGAAAAAAGAAAATTGGCTACTAGCACAACATAGTAATACCTATAGTAGACTTATCTGAATCCTCAACTTTTAATCTAGCTAGGGTGGTGTAAAGATGACCTTGACGACCTTTATATCTAGTGTCGTCTCTACACCCAGCTCCACTACTCTAACAATACCCCTAGGACTCTGCTAGTTTTGTTGAAAACCCTATTGATACTCTTGGTGCTCACATCAGCCACCTATATGACCTAGATTTAGAACTCTGGCCCCAATGGTCAGTGGAGGAGCTAATTTGGTGGGTCGAAGATCTGTATGCCCTGCCCTATGCTCTAGACACTCTTGAGACTAATGATCTAAGGCTACACAATCATAACATCTTGGAAAAGCCTAGGCTCTACTACATCGACTTCAATGGTAGTATCATGTTCCTCTAAGGCATTGAGACTCTAATTAGCTGACTAAGATAGCCCTACCTAAAACCTCGATGGAGGTATACCCCTCAGTCTCTCGAATTCCAATCAATATCCACTAAAATGGCCCTTATGGCATGCTCGCTTGTAGGTTTCCCCTTGGGCCCCGCTACTAAATTGCTCACTAGAATAGGTGAATCCAACTGGAACCTTCTCTAAACAAAATCAGCCCGGATGACTGACCCCAAGTGCAGCCATCAACTATTTGAGAGCAGTCTATACCTCTGGTGTAATCATAAAAGTGGCTGAGGGCTATACAAGAGATAGTTCCTCTAACTATAGAGGAGTTGGGGCATCTTGGCACTACTCCGTGGGCTCTATAAGTTGCTCCTTTCTCAGGGGATAATGGTGTATCCCTACTCCTAACTAAAGTTAGACCTTTGTACAACATATTTGTGAAAGAACGAAAAAACTCAAACTCCTAGAATCAACAGACCATTGATGAAACCATATGAACTGGATCAACAACAAGGGGGAGTTTCCTAAGCATCTCGTAGCCTCCTGAAGATCAGTCACGGATGTCTCCATACCCATCTGCAAGTGGTAGCTCTATATTGATAAAACCAGCTAACCTCAGGCTCTGATACTATCTTCTCACGACCCAACCTTTCAGGTTATGATCATACATATTAGATCGCACCTACAGGCAAGCCAACCCAAAACCCTCAGCATCTATCCTAATAACTATGCATAACAATAGCTATAGACATACAAAATAAGCCAATAGACTCCTATCCTAGGTCTTGGATGCCATCTGTACAAAGCTACTACAAACTCAAAATAAAATAGACATATTTACAAACATAACCTGAATAACAATCTATATATAAATAAAAATTATATACAGAAGGCCAGTGTCTGAATACAAAATACGATCATCAAAAAAAAGGAGACTATAGAATATTTAGAGTTGTTGATGCTTGCCAATGTCTCCTTAATCTTCTACATACCCCTAACTCAGCAACTGTGGCTAGTACCTAGACCTACACCATGAGAAGATGCAGAAATATTGGGGTGATATAGAAATATAGGCACCCTGTAGTGACCTTATTATTAAATAATCTGTTTAGTTTCAAAAAGGTATTCACTTGAGATGAAATCAACCTCCATTTCACAACTATTTGACTCGAATTTGTGTCGTTAAAGGAATCAATTTTCATGAAACAAAAAAACAGAAGTAGGGAGGGGACTATCTTAGTGTAATTTGGTTTACTTTATGAAACTGCATCTATTATTCAAGACTTAATAATATATGTTAATGGGCGATTAAAAAGAAAAAGAGGAATGAAAAAAAAGTGATATGGGAAGCCACTTTTGGGCAGCCTTTTTAAGTTGCATTATATATATTTATTTCCCTAAGTGAAGTTGGTTCCAAGTCTTAGACGCACCTTATAAACTCCCTCATAGCTCTATATGTCATTAAAATCATGAAATTAATCAATCCCCTTGAGAAAAATCAAAAAGCTCTTATCCATTGGTAAGTAACTAAATTCTATCTTGAAACTGCATAATATTTAGTAATTGTGGAATAGCGCATGGTATATGTATGAGTTTTTAGTATGTAAATATATTTTGGAATGCTACTTTAGATATCTACAACCTTTATGTTTATTCAAAATTATGAATTTGCTTGTATGGTACTGAAAAATGGGACGAAACACAATGGAAGTTCTGGCCAGTTTTTCTATCGGAAAAGCCTTCTATGTACTGTTGTTAGTATGTTCATCATATGTTGATGTGTGAGCTGTATTTTGTGATGGTTTTTAGTTCTCTGCAGCCCTAATCCATGTAGCTACAACTCTTATTCTTATATTTGAATCTAATTTAGTAGTTATGGATTCAAAATAGTCGATCCAAGTTAGCACAAGCTCTGCACAAATTTTGACATAGGAATCCCCGGGGGTGTGCTATTATTATTTCGATTACAAATTCTTGTACAAATGGTATTTTAAATTTATTGTTATTCTTTCCCCTATATTCATATACCTATGTTATCATGCAGACTGAACGCCTAGTTTTTCCATTTACCAATTCAAAATTTAGTTACGTTGCAAGGTAGTATAGTTGCTGTGAAAAGTGTGATTTGCAGAAATAAAGCTCAATTTTAGTATCTATCTTATTTGTTTTAACCTATTGAAGTAATAAATGTTAAATGAGCATTTAAATGAGTATTAAGGTGCTCACACTCTTGTACAATATTAAGGAAATTGATTGAAGCAACTAATGTCGTATTGATCCACGACTTGAAATTGACAGGGTCAGTTGTGTGCTAAGTGTAAAAACTTGTTCTTGTTCTTTTGCTACTTGCTGGTACATCTGAATGTTATCTTGGTACCTCAACAATGTTCTTTTCATTTTACCTGGTTGTGTTGATATATTTTGAGACTTGAAAGGAATTCACTTAATGTGCCAATTTGTATGAATTGTCTAATCAATTGACATGCTTCTGGACTTTGTCCTTCTTGTGGCTGTGACTTTGTGAATATCAGCATGCCTCTTGTTCGAATCAATTTTCATCTTGACTGTGGATTTTTTGTTCATCCTAAGTATGGAAGCAGTCCATTTTAAGCATGAATTAGAAAGCTACTCTTAATATGGTTCTTGGTTCTCTTGATTATTAGGTTTTAGCCCTTCTTCATATGGGGCCTCGGCCCTTCCTGATACTTGATTATGTTTGGCATGAAGGCATGACATACATATTGGGGTGAACTTGTTGTTTGACTATCTTATAAAGATACTTTCAGGAACTCTTGACACTTAGACCATTAAATATCATACTTGATACTATTAATCTATTTGTTCACTTGGTCTACTTATTCTGTTGTATTTGTATTTCCTTGGCTTAAGGAATGTAAATTAAGGAATCTAAAGATTTCTGCTTTTAGCTTTTATACCACTAAGATTCAAGCTTCACGATAGTTATTTCTATCATAGAGTATACCTGAAAAGATGCTTGAGGATGGCCATTGATGAAAAATATTGGGAGTTGTGTAGAAAATCACATTTGCATATAGACATATGTATTATAGTAGTTTTAGGGCATGTACATGATTCTCCTGTTGAATATACATGTATAAATTTGATAGACTAGTGTAAATTATGAAACCATGGTCTGTAACTTATTGTTTTGGATTATTTAATTGAATTAGAGCCGACGAGCTTGTTTCTATAATAAAATACTGGTTATTTTGAGGTGATTGTATAAAATGGAAACTCGTAAATGTTAATTTTTTGAATTTCAACATTGGTTATAATATTCAATGTGTACTACCATAGCATGGGCAATATAAAAAAATCTCGGAAGATATTGGTTTAACTTATTTTGGAAGTTGCTCACGCGATAACCTAAAACCTGAAATTAACTAAACTACTTCTAGGACAAAGTCCCGTGTCTATAACTATTTTGAATTCATTATTAAATTATGATTCATATGTTGCGTATTAAACTCTTAATATTTTAGCAAGTATTATGTGTGCCGAGAACATAAAGAAGTGGCATCCTCCCATGAGGGTTGCCACACCCCTAGTAGGCATCATCAGCCAGCTGAATAAAAGATTATAAATATAGAAGGCTTAAATATAGAGAACTTTAGTAAATGTAGAAAACTAGAACTCTGATCAAGGAGTAAGCATGTCTGGAGAATGACTAAACCCCAACTGAACCATCCTATGTGCTGTGCAAGCATACTTACAAACGGAACACTAGACTCAAATGACAACTATGACCAGGCAGAGACATTATGTTGTACGAGGGTGCAAGGCCCTAATAGCTATGCCTGTATCCCGACTGAGCCCCCATAAGCTCAGAAGGTACATCCACTCACAATCTTACAAGTAAAATTACCACAGAACTAATGAAACCATCACGAAACACATACCCCATTTTGGTATGATCCAGGGGTCAACTGTACATGGGTGTAAGGTCGTTATATCTAATCCATAATGCTATTTGAGCCCCTATAAGCCCAGAGGGTACACCTATGCATAATCAGAGTGTATATTAGTATGTAGATCCACACGTAATCAATCGGGTCCTCAACCCATCCAATAACCAGTATCACATGGGCCTCAAACTCCAATAATATCAAACAAAGTCTCGAACACCCTTCCTAACCTGGCCTACAATTGGGGCAGTCAGCTAGGGCCATATAGTCTGACAATACATATAATGGTGGGACATATCCACTATGAGAGAAAGAATCCTGATGAGCTATCAAAATACAATACATTTGATGCTTAAAACTTATGATTTTGTGTGTTCTTAATGTGACTTTTATGATTTTTATGTTTCTTTTTGCAGGTAAAGCAAAAAGGCACCAATTTGGGGAAAGTTACTAGTTTTGTTGATGTTTTAGGGCATACAAAGCCCACTATGAGTTGTAGCTCAGTCTATGAGTTGTAGAGGTGGTCCCATAGGGATTTCTAGAGAGTAAATGCAATATATGACAACTTGAAGGTCAGCCACACGATATCCAGTTATGACTTATAGTATCCTCTACGAGTCATAGAAGGAGGTCCCGAAGTGATTTCAAGTGATTGATAAACATGGACTAAGAAAGATGATTGAATGATGCGAAAGGTAAACACAAGTCATAGAGCATACTACGACTCGTAAAGGTGGTCCGTATCAGTGAAGTTCAAGATTGAAGAGGCTGGCCACGAAAGCTCGATTAGGACTTGTAGCTTGAGTTATGAGTTGTACCTGTGACCCATAGCAAGTGCTGACCAGTTTTTCTAATTAATTTTGGGACTCTTTTATAAATACTATAAATAGAATATTTTAGGTTTTCAACAGCAGTTTTCATAGTTTTTCAGAGAGGAGTTTTAGAGATACTTAGAGAGCACAAAATTTTAGAGTAAATTTGTAGGGTTTATATTTGGAGCCTACATTTTTGAGATTAGATTACTTGTGGATTCATTAAATCTTTTAATCTTTTGGTTCTAAATATAAAGTGGGTTTTATTGTTCTTCAATCTCCTTGGTAAGTGCTTAACTATGTCTTCTGTATTCCTTGTTTATTTATTTGCCCAAGCTATGAGTAGTCACGCCCACAACATGGGGTTATGATAACCATGAGAATCTAACTTAGAAAACTCAGATTATTTGCACTTCTTGAGTTGGGTATTTGCATGTATTATCCATTTCCCTTTAGTTTGCATGTTTTTTAATAGTGGCCAACATTAGACCCCACCTAGTGTCATGATCCCAATCCATATAGTGATGAATAGGAAAAGGGAATGGTTAATAGGATTCTATGATGTGGTTTCATCTAATCAACTGAACCCGGCCAAGGAGTGGTTGACTAAGACAATGGGTAATGGTTAGTTTGTTACATTATGGAGGTTGGCCAAGTCCCATTGTGAAATTCGACCATCACCTTCAAAAGAAGGCTGGAAGAACCTACATTACCATCCTGCATGCAGTGTCCTACTTGAAAGTTGTGTTAACCGAGAAAGTTAAGTTAGTGAATCATGGTGATTACCCAAGTTGCTCTCCAATTTTCTTGTCTCTCCTCTTTTGTTAGTTTAGTGCATTTTCCTATCGATTATTACAACCCCGCCCCCCAAATAGAGAATTAAGTTAGTTGATATTTGAATTGATTATTGGTGAACCAAGTTGCAAAAGTCCCATATTCCCTATGGGATCTGACCTTAACCTTGGTTGGATTTTTACTATTAATGATCACTTTGACCTTGATAGAGGCATATCTTGAGCATTCATCAAGAAAAATGGTGTCATTGTAAGGGAATACGGCTAGATTTTGATTTGGATTCACTAGTACTTCAATTCAAGTGTTAATTTCTCAGTTGTCTTATATTTACTTTTGTTTTTGTTTGTATTGTTTAGTGTTCTTTGCATGGTATACTAGGTGTTGTATGCCCAATACAAGGATTCAAGGCAATCTCTTAGCACTAATTGACTTAAAAATCCAACGGTTTACAAGAAGAATGGCCTAAGAAAATTTGAATACTGCAATTAATAAAGCTATGAACCAGAATCATAATATTGATGATAGAGAGGACAATCCACCACCATTGGAGAATTGGCCACAACCTTGGGACTTCAATGAGAATGCGTATGGATGGACTCAATATAGATTGTATCCCATGGCTATTGATGTAACGGGAGCTATAGTGTTGCCACTATTAATAGCCGACACTAGGTTCACTATTTCAAGTGGATTGCTTCTGGTAGTGGGACAACTTTCCGAGGATACTTATAGCCATATGGATAATTTAACGTTTGTGTGCAAGAGCTTGATGGGGATGCAAAATCTCTCCATGGATGTTGTTGCATTATGTGTGTTCCCTCTATCTCTTATGAGTAATGCATGTTGTGGCTATCAAAACTCCCATACAACTCAATCACCAGTTGGGCAGAGTTACAGAAGTCCATTTTGTAATGGTATTTCCCAGGTCAAAGAAGCTCAAACTAAAAGATTAAATCAATATTTTTGAGCAATTTTAGGTGATTCCATTAGCACAACATGTGAGAGATTCACAAATTATTTGAGAAGTGTTTCGGACCATAAGATCATGGATGATGCCTTAGTGGAGATTATCTATCGGGCTCTTGCTGAGAATAGTCAAGCTTATGTTAATACTATTATGAGAGGCATATTTTTGGATCAATTGTTTATAAGGATCACCAAGAGAACCGAGCCAATAGTCAAACCAACCATGCATAGGGGCAAAGGGAGAGAGCCTCTATAATTAGCTTATATGTCATGAATGTTAGCTTGGAGGCTAAGATCAACAAGGAAATCACGCAACAACTTTCTCAACTCCGTGCAAGTATGGACTTGATGGTTAAGGAAAATCAATAAAGGATTCATGTGGTAGTTGATGTGCTGTCAGAATAAAACACATTGGATGCCTAAAATAAGGATTTTGTAAGTTCTTAATGCGACTTTTTATCATTTTTATGTGTTTTTATGTTATTTATGTAGAAAATATAGCTTGGCATGATTTTGGGAGAACATTACAGATTTTGCTAATTTTAAGAACATACGAGTGACACCGTAGCATGCCCCTTGTAGCTATTTCCAATGTTCAAATATAGAATTTGAAGTTATGAAGGTCAGTTAGATGATGCCAACCTACGAGTCATAGGAAGTGGTTCTGTAGCTATTTCCAGAGAGGATGAAATTTGGACCAACAACTCTCATCAAGAACTACGAGAAAGCCTTATGAGTCGTATCGCAAGTAACAACTCGTAGCATGGATCATAGCAGTCAAGTCGAAAATACAAAGTGCTAACTACGACTAGGTTACCCTATAAGTCATACCTATGATTTGTATCTGCTATCAACTAGATTTTTAATTTTATCTTAAGGTTCTTTTTATAAATAGTACAAATAGTATATGTTAGGGTTTTCCAAAGGGGGAATTAGTAGACAATTGAATCTCAATTATTGTAAAGAGCTTTTTCTTAGGGTTTTAGAGTAGACACTTAGGGTTTCACTTTGAAGACCCAATTTGGGGATTGGAATCACTTGTAATTCAACTCTATTTTTCAAGCATGTGAATCCAAAATCAAGGTGATTAATTATTCTTAATTTTCTTTGGATAATCACTCAACTATATCTATTGTATTAACTGTTTGTGCTTTTGCCCAAGCTCAGAGTAGCTAAAACCCGCACAACTTGGGATTGTGGGAACAATGAGTAGCTAGCTTCTAATAACCTGGATAATATCATTTCTTTGATTGGGTATTTGCATATATTATCTATTTTCCTTCAGATTGCTTATTTTTTGGTGGTGGACAACATCAAACCCCGCCTATGGATCCCGGCCAAGGTAGTGATGAATAGGAAAATGAAGTGGTTGATAAGATTTTATTGATGTGTTCTCATCTAATAAACCAAACCCGACAAAGGAGAGTTTGACTGGGACAATATGTAATGGTTAGTTGGCATACCTTGGTCGGCACAACATGGTTGCAAACTAAGAGCCATGGTGAAATTTAACCTTCACCTTTAGCAAAGGGCTGAAAGAACCTAAGTTATTGTCCTGCATGCAATATCCTAATTGAGGTTGTGTTATCTGGGGGTTTTGAGTTAGTGCATCATGAGAAACATAATTTCCAAGTTGATCCTTAAATTAATCGTCTCTTTGTGATTGTTAGTATAGTTTTTGTAGTTATTTCACTCCAATTTGCAAATAGCCCCCCCTAGAGATTATAGTTGATTGATGGTTAAAATGATTGTTGGTTAATCAATGTGGTCAACCACGTATTCCCTGTGGATTCGGCCCTAGCCTTTGGTTAGGTTTATACTTGATTAGAGACCGCTTTACTGTTGGAGCATGAACATCAAATTTATGGCGTCGTTACCAAGGAATAAAGTAGGTTTTGACTTGATTTCACTAGTTATTAATTCAAGTGGTAATTTGTAAATTCTCTTGTATTTTCTTTTTGTTTTATTTTTGTTGTTTAGTTTCTTTCACAGGGTGTACTAGGTTTATATGCTCAACACAAGGAGCCCAGGCAATCCCTTAGTTCCAATCAACTTGGAGATCCATTGAATTGTAAGAAAAATGGCCCAAGAAAATGAAGACATTGCGAATGATGAAGCTATCGATCGAAATAATGATGGTGTGGGTGTAGATGAAAACCCACCTCAAAGGGAGAATAGGCCACATCATAGGGCATTTAACGAAAATGTATATGGTTGGAATCAATATAGGTTGAACCCTATGACAATGGATGTCATAGTAGCTATAGTGTTGCCACTATTACTGGCCGACAACAAGTTTACAGTATCTAGTGGCCTCCTACAAATGCTTCAAATCATTGGTTGTTTATAGGTCTACCTTCCAAGGATCCCCATAGTCATCTTTATAATTTTGCATTTATTTGCAAGAGTATGATGGTTACATAAAATTTATCAACGGATGTTGTTAGTTTACGAGTGTTCCCTCTATCTCTGACTGGAAATATGATAATATGGTTGTCAGAACTCCCACAAAGTTTGATCATTTGTTGGGTCGAGTTACAAAAAGCCGTTTTAGAGAGATATTTTCCTAGGTCCAAAAAGCTCAAACTCTAGGATCAAATCAACAATTTTGAGCAATTGTTGGGTGACTCGATTAGTACTACGTGGGAAAGGTTGACCAAGTGCTTAAGGATGGTTCCGGATCACAAAATTGTTGATAATACCTTAGTTGAGATTTTTATATGGGCTTTTTGATGAGAATAGTCAAGCTTGTGCCGATACCATCATGGGAGGCATGTTTCTTGATTAACCTTTTGTATGAATCATCGAGCAAATAGAGCAAGTGGTCAAGATGAATAGAGCATGGCTCAACGGGAGAGAGCTAATGTAAAAAATTCATGTGCAGTGAATGTGAGTGCAGGAAAAATCCAAAATCAATGAAGACATAATGCAAGAACTTTCTCCACTCTGAACAAGTATAGACTTGGTATTGAAGCAAAGTCAAGAGAAAGTTCATGCGATCACCACCAACCTCCAAGGGCACCCATGTATGAAGAGGCTTACTATGATGAGGATGCTTACACGGATCGATTGTGATTCCTATTTATTATTGCATTGCATCTTACATACTTAGTATATTCAAATGTCCTAAAGAATACTCTATGCCTACATGATGTCACCATGTGGGAACCGGAGTCCCACTTGAGCATCCTTCTCCACATGGCTGGTACAATTTTGCTCAAGCTTGTTGTTGAGTCCTCCATTTTAGGGACATTACTTATGATCTCTTGCTATATTTTAAGACATTCTCTCTTTGACTTATGTATTGACTATGAGGTGAGCCCAGTTTCTTTGTCTTGGCCCTCACTCTTATCTTACATAGTAGAGGTGGTGTTGGATATGTTATGTATCTATGTTATGAGCTTTGACTCCTTTTGACTCTTGATGTTGATGTTATGAAATTTCCTTTATTCCTGTTTATCCCGATTTTCTACTTATTGTTATGTTTTATTGCTTTTGTGACAAAAGATGTGTGACAACATGCTAAGAGTCTTGTATGGGGTCCCTTCACATTCCCCATGCACCATGTCAAGACTAGGCCCTAGGATTGGGTCATGACACTTACGCAAGCAAAGTTAAAGCATCCCGAAGCTCTCCATTAGCCCATTGGCCCTTGGGTATGCAGGATCTTCTCCCTATCATGTTAGGTATGATCTAGCATAGCAAAGGACATTAGTTAGAGGAAAACCTTACCTCAACTCCAATAGCACGACATACAGTAAGAAGAAGGGAAACATTTCCTAAATGCCTCATAGTCTCTTGCTCATAGTTGTGGTGCACAACATAACCATGAACAAAACTCTAATTGGCGCAGTGTGTTGGATTCCGAGGATGTAACAATATAGTGCTCTGATACCAAGTTTGTCACAATCCAAGCTAGGTCCTAGATGGTGCAAGGGAAACCTGAAGGGACCCCAAGCAAGCCTCTTAACATATAATTGCACATCCTTGGTCGCGGAAGCAATAAAATAATAACAAGAGATAGTAAATAGGGATAACCAGGGCTAAGAGACATCTTTCATATCATAAACAATAAGAGTCAAGAGAGAATCAAAGCTTATAACATTACAACATGTCTAGTAATACCTCTACTATATAGATAAGAGCGGGCGGCCAAGACAAGCAACCGAGCTCACCCTCATAGTCAACATTTAGATAAAAGAAAGGTAGTCTTAGAACATAGCATAAGACAATAAGCAACATCCCAAGAATGGAGGACTTACTAACAAGCTTGAGTGGAATTGTAATAGCTACGATGATGGGGATGCTCAAGCGGGGCTCCGGTTCCTACATGGTGGCATAATGTAGATATAGAGTATGTTTGAGTATGTTTAAATGTACTAAGTATATAAGATGCTATGCAATAAGTGATAAGTAGCATAACCAAGATGCATCGTATAGGGAACAGGTAAGCATATAACAATATGACGTGTATTAATGATGCTTGAAGTAAAACCATGCTTATATAAAACATAATCCATATGTACGGAGAGACCACTTTAGTGAATATCCAAGGCCTACCACCTCCTTGAGGAGGCGCATGATATACAAACCCCTTCATGTGCTTGATGAGGTACAAACTCCCCAACATAGTTGATGGAGTATAAAGCCCCCCAACATGGTTATCAAGGTACAAATCCATGGACATGGTTGCACGAGCCTGCCACCTCCTGAGCGAGGCGATTGAGGTACAAATCCCTCAACATGGTTACTCAGGCCTACAACCTCTCGAGTGAGGCTTGGTCATTTTCCCCATAACATAGAGATAATATCATACACATATGCTCCTTTCATCATCATATATTCATTCAACTCATAAGACATGCATTAGACCTTCAATTCCTCAACAAATTATAACCCAAATATTTATTAAACACTTGGCGGGTATGTATTGCTAATGTAAATGATACATTTCAATAGTGAAATCATACAAGAAAATTCATTGTAAAATCGTCAATAGATATTTGGTAATACCCTCAAGCAACATAGACCAAAACCCTTCATCAAATCTCATTATAGACCTTAGATTCATAGCTCAAAACATGCTAAAATAGCCATACTTTCATGAAACCCAACATAGTGTGCAGTGATTCATAATAGACAAGACCCATGAATAAATCAACTATAAATCATGCAATTTTAGGTTAAAGGAAGATTGGGTATCATGGCCGAAAGGAACCCATGAAGGAAACCCACATGCCTTGACTTTAGGAGAATCCTTGAAGAAGATTTGAGATGGAGACTTCAAGTTTGAATGAGAAGCTTGAGATCTGGATGAGTTTTGAGACTTGAATGTAGGAGATGAAATATTGGCTAAGTGTTTAAGTGAGTATTGGGGAATGTTTTGAATGATATGAGGGTGAAATAAAATTAAGCAGAGGTACTTTCATATTTGGGAACACTTAGGCCCAGGACCTAAAAGCCTTGGACTAAACATGAAAAATTGCACAAAATTTACACTGAGGCATGCTCTTGGCACGTCATGCAAGGGGCACAGAAACATCACAGGAATTTGATCTTTGGGAAAATTGAAATTGTGATATTTTTTGCTCTAAAATCAGGGTTAGACCCATTTCCCACCCAATTTGACCACCTGAACAAGAATATGAAGTCAAATTTTTGATATCACGCATGAATTTTGAGATATATGAAAAGTATGATTTTGAGCACTTTTCGAGGAACATTTTTGGATACTTTTTGGGGTCATTTCAATATAAATGGTAAATATGTGCTTTCCATAATAGTGATGTCGAGTTTAGCATTTTTGGACACTTTTTGGGGTCATTTCAATAGAAATGATCCCTATATGCTTCCTATAATAGTGACATTGGGTTTAGCAACTCGAGGATCGAGAACATGTTTAACAAGTTGTTGAAGAAGGTCAACTATCAAGATGAGACTTGAAAAGTGATAAAATTGGATATTTCACATATAAGTCAAAAGATAGTGTCTCATTCGGTGGCCATCAAACAATCGGAGCAATAATTTTCTCAAGTGTCATCTTAATTGAACCAATGCAAATAGGGTACTTTGCCAAGTAACATGGTTCAAAATTCGAAAAATGATGGGCATTGCATGGCAGTCATGACTAGAAGTGGGGAATAACACCATAGATTCCCCAATGTCGGTGGTTGTTGATGAAGATTCTAAAAAGGGTAATGATTACAAGGTCAAGGTTGAGAAAGAAGTGTTGGATATCAATGTGATACAAAGTGAAGATGCAAAGGATCAAGGAAATATCGAGAGTATCCCATAACCTCCACCTCATTTTTCTCAATGACTCAAGAAAAAAGAGTAGGATGGTAAATTCAAACACTTCCTTTCTATGTTTAAGCAATTATCCATTAACATCCCTCTACTAGAGGCATAGGAGAAGATGCCCTGGTGTACCATATATATGAAGTATTTGGTAACAAAAAAACACACAGTGAGCCAAGAGCTTTCACAAGAACTCCAACAATGTAGTGCCATCATGACCAAATGACTAGTCCAAAAGAGGGAAGATCCTAGTGCATTTACCATTCCTTGCATCATTGGTGATGCTGAGTTCACAAGAGCATTGTGTGATTTAGGAGCGAGTACAAATTTGATGCCACTTGCCATTTTCAAAAGCTTGGTCTTGGTTCTCCTACTCCCACAAGGATGTGGTGACTCATGGTGGAAAGAAAAATCAATAATCCAGAGGGAGTCCTTTTTGATGTATTGGTAAAAGTAGATAAGTTTATCTTTCTGGCAGATTTTGTGATTCTTGATTGTGAGGTTGATTTTAAGGTCCCTATTATTTTGGGAAGGCCATTCTTGTCCACCGGGAGAGCCTTGGTGGAAATAGATTTTGGTAAACTCAAGTTTAGGGTCAATGATACAAAGGTTGTTTTTTATATCTGCCAGTCAATGAAGCACCTGAATGAGCTCAAAAGCAAAGTATGGGCCATTGAGGAATTTTGATGATTGATGATGACTAAGTCGAGCCACGATATTAACCACGGCATTTATTGGGATGCAACCCAAGTATTCTTCATATTTTTGGTTTGTTTTGAGTTTATTTTAATTGAGTAAGTTTCTTGGTAGTGGATAGATTTTGTGTTTTGATTTCGAAGACATCGAATCAGTTGTATTTTGGGATAATTGTTGTATTTTGAGATGTTGGTTTGCAAGTCTTAAGCAAGTTCTGAACGTTTGAAGAAAATAGCATTTGAAGCAGCCTCTACAACCAGGCCTATGAGCCGTAGTGCGCATTATGACTCGTAGTCATGCCTCATAGAGGATAACTGTGATGATTAAAGTTGGCACTCAAACTACAAGCCAACTTTACAATTCGTAATACAACTTATGAGTTGTAAATGCATTCATAGTCCCAGGTAAGATTTTGAATTTTTTCTATGTTTTCAATGACCTACGAAACCATGACCTTCGGGTCATAGTCAGAGTTACGACCCATAGTTGGTGTTTCATGGACCCGACTAACAAAAGTTTTAAAGTTGCCGCAGTTTGTTATAAAAGTGGTCAAAATTCATTTTCACCCTAAATACAAAACCTAATCCTCAAATTTTTCCTCAAAACATTTTCTCCCACTGTTTCGATCAACTTCCCAGTGTACCTACATCATTTTTCATGATCTTTCCAGCAAAGATATCGAATGCTAGGGTTTCCCCTTTTCTTTCTCTCATTTCATTCAATTGTTAATCATCTCCTCTTGAGGTAAGTTTTATTGGTTAATTTTTGCACACAAACTTTAGGGTCTTTTGGAATTCTCAAATTATTGTGTGTTTGAAATTAGTATTAAGAGTACCCATGAGAGAAGTTATGCATATGAATGAGAATTAGGATTGTTATCAATTAGAATTTTTGCTGAGGTTGTCCCTATGAGTCATAGTGGGCCCCTCTTAGGGAATAAAAGATACCTAAGGTTCCTTAACATTTTCCATACAAGATCCACCTATGGGTCATAGTGTCCACTAGGAACCGTAGTGGGGGTCTCGTGAACATGCCCTGTGATTAAAATGTTAATGGAAATTGGAGCGAACAAGTCTAAAACTCGTGGTCATGGATAGGAGTCGTACCTATGCCTTGTACCTATATCCAGTAAGATTTTTTCCTTATGTACCTGTGGACTACGAGGCAACAGTACGGCTTGTAGGTCACCCTACGAGTCATATCTATGCCTTCTACCTTCAACTTGCAATTGGTGCAATGTTGAATTTTGATATTTGTTTTCTTTTTGCTTTTGTTCTTCCTGTTCTTTTATTTGTTTTTGTGGTTTGTTTTGATGGTATGGGACTAATAGTTGGCTTATCATGTGACAATCAAGCAAATGGCTCCTAAAAATAGAAATATAACTGCACGGGCTTTTAAAAAATGATTTATTCATGAGGCTTCTGACAATGAGCACTCTGTAGGATTAGAGGAGGTTCGCAGGTTTCGAATTGACCTTGAGGCACAGGTGGCCCAGATGAGGGCCAGGGCTGCACAGACCCTAGTATTTATTGAGAGCTCCTCCCAGTCTGAAGAGGGGGGAAATGGAGATGGTTCTGGTAGCATCTTACCATAGATGACTCCCTCACACGCGAAGTTAGAGTCTCATGATGATACCAAGCCTCAGGATGACATAGTAGCACAGTCCTCGGTCGACCTATCCATCACAACTCAGGATTTGGATCATCATCAATGGATCATCTAGGGTTTGAAAGAGATCAACAACTAGGAACTAGAGCCATATGAGCAGGGGTAGCCTCTCAAACCATTCCATGAAGGGTCCTAGTTAAATGACTTAGGGTTAAGCCATATTCCTGTCCTAGAGGCCGAGATTGATAGGCATTTGCTCAAATAGTTGTCGGAGAGGCTAGGCAAGTATGCTCCACTTTTGGTCTGAGAGTTCTATGTCGCATACTCTACTACCATCTTCTAACAGCTTCCCAAGGAGAAGGAGGTAAGATAAGCCCCGATTGCGAGAGGTCATGGTTCATGGTTAGAGGGTAGATATTTTTGACGAGACAATCTGCTGAGTATAGTTCTTGCCTAACTACACGATAACACATTCCACAGCTGAGTACAACAGTAAAATACATAAGATTAGGCTGGCTATGATTGGCAAAAATGTGGATCTGAAGACCGAGCTCATCAGATTGATGGAGAGCCAGATATTAGAGGGTGATACCGAGCCTACATGCGTCACCATACACACCGAGCCTATAGTGAAGTCCCATCACTCCTTCCCTACCAAATTTTGGTAGTCAATCATCTAATCTCACATTCAAACTACATTCATGGATAATATAATCACCTTGAAGTGAATCGTGCTACTAGCCAGCATCTTAGCTGGTTACAAGATTGACTCACAAGTTCGCACTCTACATGTTTCCTATTCTGATTGGAAGGCTATGAAAGGAGGTTGGTATGTGCGAGTTTCTCTCCACATAGACACATATGTCGAGGCCCTTCGTACTATAGATCCCAGCCTAATCAAGGCTGATGAGAATCAAGTGGCCCTCTAGAGAGCATCTCCTCTTCCTATGCCTAAGCCATTTACTCTTGAGCTATCTACCAAGGAGTCGACTTCAGTTGCCACTGCCTCTACTCTAACTGTACCAAAGTAGCCCACACCAACTAACTCTGAGATAGTTCCCTCCACAGCTACACTTACACCAGAGCCATTTGTTTCTCAGGTTACTTCTATAGCCTTTCCTATCATGTTTGTTATTGTATTTTAGATTATGGTTCGTAAGTTGTTTAGGATAGAGTCCCAGCTAGCTAGGTTGATAGATCAGATCAAGCCACAAGTTTGCCAGACAGTCCAGGCTTTAGAGAAGAGGTCCAAGGCATTCACTCTTTCAGTTATAGACTTAAGCGTTGTTGCAGTAGATGTCATGTTTAATGTTTTTGATGCCAAGGTTTATAAGAGGCTTGAGGTATCATAACCTATAGATACGTCTGATGTCTAGCAGGAGTTGGTCAAGTTTAAGGCCAACTTGATGACATCACTAGTAGCCTCGATCACAACTCCAGAGGAGGCACCTATGGGTGAGGACCTGATTGATTTATTTAAGGATCATCCACGTGCTCTTGAGAAGAGGACTTTGGAATATATTTATAAAGATGTGACATAGAAGAAGCAGAGGCCTACTGAGGAGGATACGAAGCTAAAGGAGGCCATTACTAACCTAGTAATGAGAGAGTCGATCGAGACGGAGGAGTAGAGGCAGGGTTAGGAGCTATAGAGATTGCATGTCGCTAGTACATCTAGCTCAGATAGTGTCCAGATCACCCCGAAGGAGAGATCCACCCAGGACTAGACTAATGTCGATGCCTGGGCACCATATACATGTTTGATATTTTTGACCCCCGTTCTTACTACTACTTTTGGATACTTTGTTCTCATTACTTTTTTTATGGATAATTTGTTTTTACTTGTAACACCCCACACCTTATAATACTATCACAAGTTAAATGAAACATAACATGGTTTGGTCAAATTAGCGCTAACTTTAAAAAATGCTTGAATCCCGTGTTAATGGGCTATATGTGTGTATAACGCTAAAGAGGGCTACATGTATACATGTTTTGTGTCAAATTAAGAAAGATTATGTCCTTAAAATGAAGTGAGATAATTGAGATGCTTGTAGGACTTAGTAATCAAGTAGGTGAGTCACCTACTTGTTTAGCTTAAATTTGTTAGTTAAATGGCGACGAGGCTCGACGTCGAATTTGTCCAAGTTCAATTTTGATAAAGTCTGTGTTAAAGATGTAACTTGGACCCATGTTTTATCATCCTATATGGACCACATGATAATCCCAATAAGGATATAAAGAGAGTCCAAGACCATTACAATATTCTTAGTAAGTTAGGCCCAACTAATTAAGAATGAGAAATCTGAAGAATGGGCAGCAAAGGCCCATGTATTTGGAGCTCCAAAAGGCCCAAGTGAAATGAAGAAGAAGCTGCATCACCTAAATGGTGATGTAAGTCTTAATTAGACTTAGTAAGTCGGACAATGATCATTTTAAAAGAGGTTCAAAGCAGCTCCGACAAAGCCATCGTTCACTTGAACTCACAAAACAAAAACAGATTTGTCTTCAAAGTTCTCTCAAATTTTCTTCACCTTGGAAAGCAGGTAAAAGGGACTTATAGGGTCCTTATACAAGACCTATATCTTGAATATAGTTTTAAGTAAGTTTATACATGTGTGTACCATAGTTTCATCATGAAGAACAACAGATAGAAGCTAGTTACACTTGCTGAAATCTGTTGGACAGATTCTATGCAGAAAGTTGCTACACCTTTTCCTTTTGTTTTGGTGATTTCTTTATGGTTTTTAAGTTATATGATGAAGATAAGTTGGTGTTATTAACATGGTTTGAGTTATAAACATCACCCTAAGGTTGCTGTCCTGGTTTTGGTTTCATTTAACAAGCGCATCTTATCGAGTTTTCTTAAGCGTCATGTTGATTGGAACTTGCGGGCTATTGTGTGTAAAGCTATTAGCTCACATCCTTCATGACTTCTTAAGTTCTGTTATAAGACTGTTTGAGGTTTGTTTATATGTTTAAAATTTTTTGGAATAGTTTAGTTAAAGTTGTAATGTGTTTGGAGTTGTGGTCGTCGAAATGTAGCGAAGGAAGGTAACGTTATGCTGTCCATTTTTAAATTGTGTGGAATTGTGATGTGTTGTGCTTTGTGG
>JAOTQJ010000011.1:11673951-11739159 GCA_025642045.1 Solanum sejunctum | reverse complement strand
TTTTTGAGAAAGATCTCAAAAAATTCTCAAGGTGCTTTGATTAGCTGACAATCCTTGACAACATCTAAATTGGGACAAAAATTTTGAGGTCGCCCTCAAAATTTTGCCAAACATCGTTACAAATTGGGAAAATCATATTTTTCTACCTTATGTCTACCAAGAAGTGGGATATCAAGATGGTTCGATGGGGCTAGACAACCTGAGAATCAACACAGATCAATTCATTTTAAGCTAAGAAATTTTCTCTGGATGCAGAGAATTTTTGCAGAAAAAAATTTTTCATAGGAAAGTTTTGGCACGTCTTATCTACATAAGGACAACAGAGGTGTAAATAGTTTTACCTCGCCAGGTCACCAATAATCTATCATAGATCAATTCATTTCTAGGACTAAGAAACTTTCTGTGGATGCAGAAATTTTTTTGTAGGTTTATCTACAAGAGAAAGCTGGGCACTCGGGTCCCCAACAACTTGTCAAAGATTAATTCATTTTTGAAACTAACAAATTTTTTGTGGATACAGGAAAATTTTAGCGTGGAAAACGACTAAAGCGCTCAAGTTTCAAATGACTTGTCAAAGATCAATTCATTTCGAAAACTAAGAGTTCTTTCTACGGATGCAGGAAATTTTTTGCAGAAAAAATTTTGCAGATCTTATCTCCAACAGAATAGCTGAGGCGCCCAGCTTACCCATGATCTATCAATTCATTTTTAAAACTAAGAAACTTTCTGTGGATGTAGGGGAATTTTGGCACGTCTTATCTACAAGAGGATAACAGAGGCATAAATAGCTCCGTCTCGCCCAGGTCACCAACAATCTATCATAGATCGATTGATTTTTAAAACTAAGAAACTTTTCGTGGATGCAGAGAAATTTTTGCAGGTTTTACCTATAGGAGAACATATGAGACGTAAATAGTCCCGTCTCACTGAAACCATTAGATATTTATCAAAGGTCAGCTCATGTTTAAACTGATAAATTTTCTGTGGATGCAGAGAAAAGTTTACAGGCCTTGCCTACAAAAGGACAATCGATGTGCAAACAAGTTTTTGTCTCACTGAAATCCTCGGTAATCTACCATTTTATCATGCATAAATCATTCTATCATACATAAGATATTTATTATGCATAAATCATTCTATCATACATAAACCATTCATTCATCATGCATAAATCATTCATTCATCGTGCATAAATCATTCATTCATCATGCATCATGGGAAGGTCCATTCATTTTGCGTCACGGAAAGGTTCATTATCATGCATAAATTATTTGTCATACATAAGACATTTGTCATACATAAATCATTATATCATGCATAAAACATTCTATTATGCACTTATCATGCATAAATCATTCTATCATTTATCATACATAAATCATTCATTCATCATGCAAAAATTATTCATCCATCAAGCATCATTCATCATGCATTCATGGAAAGGTTCATTATCATGCATAAATCATTTGTCATACATAAGACATTTATCATACATATGTCATTCCGTCATGCATAAGATATTTTATCATACATAAATCATTCTACCATGCATAAATCATTTATTCATCATGGGAAGGTCCATTCATTTTGCATCATGGAGAGGTTCATTATCATGCATCGTGGAGCGTCATTTATCATGCATCGCGGAGCGTCATGCATTGCGGAGCGTCATTATCATGCATCGAGGAGCGTCATTATTATGCATCATGGAGCGTCATTTATCATATATTGCGGAGCGTCATTATCATACATCGCGGAGAGTTATTGAAAGGTTCGTCTTTATGAATCGCCTACAAGGCCATTTTATCTCTAACTGCCAACAGGGGCCATTGCATACCCCTTGCAGGAGAGACATGGAAAGGTTATTTATCTTGCATAAAGGAGAGATGGAGAGGTTTATTTATCTTGCATAAAGGAGAGAAATGGAGAGGTTTATCTATCTTGTATTAAAGAGAGAAATGGAGAGGTTTATCTATCTTGCATTAAGTAGAGAAATGGAGAGGTTTATTTGTCTTAAATTAAGGAGAGAAATGGAGAGGTTATTCTATTCAACTGCCAACAGGGATCATTATATACCCTCGCAAGAGAATCACGGAGAGTTATATTTTATTACATTCAACTGCCAACAGGGATCATTATATACCCTCACAGGAGAATCAAGGAGAGTTTATTTTTTTATATTCAATTGTCGATAGGGATCATTATATACCCTCGCAGGAGAATCATGGACAGTTTATTTATTACATTAACTGCCAACAGGGATAATTATATACCCTCGCAGGAGAATCACGGAGAGCTCTATTTTATTATATTCAACTGCCAATAGGGATCATTATATACCCTCGCAGGAGAATCATGGAGAGTTTTACATTTTATCTCCAGCTGTCGAGATATCCACCGCATGATCATCAATGTTATTTTATTTTTCAAGCTGCCGAAAAGACTATATAATGGTTGCTTCATATTTATTCAATATCTGTTATGCTGAAGAGAAGAACAAACATCGAACGAGGTAAACAATGCCATCTCAAGTTCAAATTATGATTTTACTAACATTTTGTTTCAGTCATGTCGAGAGTATTCGAAAGTATGAAATCTCAAAACAAACCACAGGTGTGGACATCATCAAGTAGGATGCAGCACAACAAGGAACTTTTTCTTAGCAGTGAACTGGGACATAGTCCAAAGAGAGACGTCAAACCTTTCAGACATGAGCTAAGAAGCGGCTACCACTACTATCTAACCATACCCCTGTCAGAAGGCATGTGGGAATTGAATTAATTCATTTCTAGATTCTCTTTTGGATAATCTCAACTATCACTGGAGGCAATTTTCTAATTCGAGTGATAACGTACCAAGAATTTTGAAAATTATGTCTGTGTAAGTTCTCAATTATAAATGTGATAAGCTCCACATTTAAGATTAAGAGGTTGCAAGCCTCTTTTTCACAATTCAATTTTGTTTGTCATTCCTACTGAACCAGAGGTTATCTCCGAATAAGGAGTTTCCTCTTCAATCGATTAAGTCGAACTACAAGCAGCCTGATTCCTGTGTCCAAGGATATGTAGGCAGGCTCAATTTTGAAAACTCGGCTGCATTCTAACATTTACTCCTAAAGTCTCAATCCCAAGCATCCTAATCTCTCCATAATTTGACATTGGGATAGCTTCTGAATTCTTTCATACTCGGGCGTAAGATCAAGCTTTTTGAACTATAAGTGGCCTGAATTCTCATGCAACCTGAGATATGTAGGAAACCCAAAACTAGGGTCCAGCCATAACTTCTCATAGTGAGCCAAAATGTGGTAGGCTAAAAGTTGAGTTAGTCAAGTTTCTTTGTCCACGATCTCTTTCATCGATCATATCCAAAGAAAGGGACAACTGTTGACACCCAATTTTTACCCTCCATGATGTCAAATTAATCATCGAGTCTTTATTTCATTTTAATAATTTTTGAACCATTATTTTCAAAAAAAAATAATGCGAGTGCACGCGCCCCAAATATCCTTAATTCCCAACTCCTCTTTCTCTCTCCCATTCCCGGTTCCCCTTATCTTCTTCTTCTTCATTTTCCTTTCCCCAGAAACCCTAGCGCCGCACCCCTCCTCGACAACCTTCAATGTTCTTGTCCCCTTGTCTCTCATGTATGCCTGAAAGATGCCAAAACCCATGCTCCTTTGTCGAATAGATCTGTTGCCCTGATTTTCTAGTATAAATTCATCTTGTTCTTCACCATTTAAGGGGGGACGAACTCAAAAGAAACCCTAAGCGGCGGGACGAATTCAAAGAAAATTGGAATATAGTCAACCATCAATGGTCAAGAACCTTGGCAATACTCAATTGATTCCAAGTCGATTTTAGTTGAAATCTCTAGTCAGTTTGTTACAGCTCCTATTTCAGTGGTCTCAAAGTTCATTGTTAAGCTCGTTGTCCTAGTATCGCTGCCCCAAAAAAGGTAACGCCTTCTTTTCGCTTATCTCATTTCCGTTTAAGTATCATATGTGTAAAAATAAGGGATTTATCGAACTTCCATGCTTGTTTTGAGTCTACTGATTGAAAATGTCTTATTGTTACTAGTTGATGCTGTGGTGCTATTGTTATTTGGTTGTTTAGTTATTTCTGGGGTTATGTCCATGATATTTGTTACTGTAGTCTTGACTCACTGACAAATTGCCAAGAATCAAAATTAGTATGAAAATGATCTTGCTTTGCAAATATATGCGGTGAATGTACAAATTTCAGTTTGTTTAACTCGTTTTGGTGATGATTTTGGTTTCTAAAGATGCAGTCTGCAAAATACAGCTGACATAGCCTGTTGTTGAGATCATTTCATTTCTGACTCAGTTAAACAATGCTATCATTGTCTTTGTTCTGTTGAAATATCATAGTTTGATTCCATTTATTTTTTCCCTTCCCAAGGTTCTGTTTACAGTAGATAAAATAGAGGTATTCATTCACTTTCATTTGTTGAATCATGAATGATTTAATAACTTGAGAACTTTGATGTATTATTTTCAAGTTGTTTGGACTAAGTTTGGTCTTACTTTTTATTGATGGTTGTTAATTCCCCTCATATGTATTAGAATACATATTTTTGTAAATGCTACTGCCTGTCATGTTGTTACTCTAAGATATGACAAGCTCCTGCTTTGTTTTGCTTCAAAATGCATTGGATTGTCCGTGTTTTGATGTCCACTCCTGTAGACACACGATATACATCACTTTGTTTTAGCAAATAAAAGAGTATCTTGGCATGCTTTTGGGTTTGTAACATCTTAAGTTCCCTGTGAACATGTCTGTTATGTTAGTATTTTAAATTGGAGAATACGTGAAGTTCTATGGATCT
Source organism: Solanum sejunctum (assembly GCA_025642045.1). Lineage (NCBI taxonomy): Eukaryota > Viridiplantae > Streptophyta > Magnoliopsida > Solanales > Solanaceae > Solanum > Solanum sejunctum. The sequence continues at coordinate 11,734,314 of JAOTQJ010000011.1, read as the reverse complement.
AGTGAGATTTGATTGACGTATATGTTGTTATGTTTGTTCTTTATTTGGATTAGAAGAAAAGATGCAGAACTTAAAAAGAAAAACTGAATGTTAAAAGTTTAGGCTAGGTTTGAGTATGAAACATTATATTTCCTTTCCTGTTTGTGGTTCTGTTGGCTTGCATATATATTATGATTTGGATTATGATATATTGGGGGGCAAATTCTACTTGTATTATTGAGATTTACTTCAAAGACCACCCTTTAATCTGGTTTATTTTGTCCATTCCATACTGTATGCTTGTTGTCTTTAGGAATGAAGTCTTGTAGCAAGAATCGCATTTGCTTCTATGTTTTAGTTTATGAATATTTATTTGCATTTGGTGTTTTGATATATTTTTAACTCTTGTTTGTGGTTGTATTTAATATATACATCCTAATTCTTAATTTTATTTCTTTGCATGAACGATGTTTTGAGCCCGTTTGGACTCACCATTCTGCATTCCCTTTGGCCGTGGAGGCCCAAACTTTCTCTTTCTCAAGTTAGCCTCACTTTCAGGGGAAAAGCAACAATCAGGCAAGCCCAAACGCGAGAATTAAAATAAGTCATCATTTAGGTTTGCTAAGTCCAATCCTTTCTTTAAATTCCTCCTTTTATTTATTATTTGCATATATTTGCTATCTGTTTTGGATGCTGACGTTTTGTTTATTAACGGTTTCAATCTAATTAGATTCCCGGCGTGTCAAAACCATTTATGTTATTCTCATCTTATAAAAAGAAAGTGTTTTCATTAAAAATAAAAATATAATAAATTAAAAAGAGGGAGAAATATAAATAATATGATTTGTTATTTTAGTTTAATTTTCAAATTGTGTCAATTACTTTCAATTTGGTCAAATTCTGTTCAAAATTAATCGATTTTAAAATCAGTTACCCTTTTTCAATTCAAATTAAAGTTAGTAAAATATCTTAATCGTTGGATAACCGCATTTAGCGGCCATTTCGAGTGCGTAAAACCTTCTCGAAGTGGAAATGTGAACCCGAACCTGTTTCTGGATTTTAAAATATTTTTTTTAGATCTTTTAAAATATTTAATGGTTTCCTAATTATCCGCAAAATTAGGTGGCGACTCTATCTTCTTTCGAATTTCGAGAATTGGTTTTCTCAAATTAATTGAGTTTGAATTGATTTTTGATTTTTAAATTATTTTCTTTTCAAAAAACTATTTTTTGGTATAACACAGGTATGATTAGAAAACGCAAGGGCATTCAAACCTTACAACACAGGGCTCTGTGACCCTGGGCTCGAAGGGGAAGCCACCTTGTGGGAAGTGTGGCAGGATGCATCTAGGGGTGTGTAAGAAGGCAGTAAATTCTTGCTACAAGTATGGCCAAGAAGGTCATTTTCTGAGAGATTGATCACTCTACGGTAACAGGGCACAGTCTTCTACTACTATGCCACCACCCGAGGGTATCCAGAATGGTGCTATACTAGGGACAAGCAGAGACAAACCATCTTTATGCAATGGGGAACAAACAGGACTAATAGGTTGCATCAGATGTCGTGATGGGTATGATTCAAGTCTTTAACTTTAATTGTTATGCTTTGCTTGATCCAAGGGCAACCGTATCCTTTGTAACACCATACGTGGCTAGAAAATTTGAGATTTCTCCTGAGTGTTTACTTGAGCCTTTCCCTTTTTACACTCCGGTTAGTGAGTCTGTCATAGCCAAAAGAATTTATAGAGATTGTGTAGTGTCTATCTACCATAAAAATACTCTTGCTGATCTGGTTGAGTTAAAGGTAATTGACTTTGATATAATTCTTGGTATGGACTAACTCCACGCCTGCTATGCCACGGTCGATTGTAGAACCCAAATTGTCAAGTTTCAGTTTCCTAATAAGCCTGTCATAAAATAGAGGGGATACTCTGTCGCACCTAAGGGCAAGTTTATTTCTTATCTCATAGCTAGAAGGTTAATCTATAAAGGGTGCATCTATCACCTTGTGCGAGTTAAATCTGATGATGTTGAGTCTCCTACTCTTGAGACAGTCCCAATTGTAAGTAAGTTCCCAGAAGTGTTTCTCGAAGACCTACTTAGAGTCCCTCCTAATAGGGAGATTGACTTCGGGATTGATGTTCTTCCTGATATCTAGCCTATCTCACTTTCACCTTATAGGATGACCACCGCTGAGTTGAAAGAATTTTGAAAACTCTCAAAGACCATGAATTATATATAAAGTTTTCAAAATTTGAGTTCTGTCTCAAGTCAGTGGCCTTCTTAGGTCATATGGTCTCTAATGATGGTATTCGAATGGATGCCCAAAAGATTAAAGCAGTTAAGAACTGGCTCAGACCGACCTCACCAATGGACATAAGAAGCTTCTTGGGGTTGGTAGGTTACTACCGCAAATTTATTGAGGGGTTCTCTTCTTTATCTACACCATTGACTAAGCTAACTCAGAAAAAGATCAATTTACAATGGTTTGACGAATATGAGAAAAATTTTCAAGAGTTGAAGACCCGACTGACTACAACCCCAGTTTTGACGTTGCCCGAGGGGACAGACTACTTTGTGGTATATTATGATGTGTCTAGAGTTAGACTGGGTTGCGTGTTTATGAAGAAGGCGAAGGTGATAGCCTATGCTTCCAGACAACTTAAGATTCATGAGAGGAACTATCCGACTTATGATCTCGAGTTGGCAGCAGTGGTGTTCGCACTTAAGATCGAGCATCACTATTTTATGGAATGCATGTGGATGTGTTCACTGACCACAAAAGTTTGTAATATGTCTTCACTCAGAAAGAGCTTAACCTATGGTAGAGGAGGTGGCTAGAATTGCTCAAGGATTATGATATGAGCTTTCTCTACTACCCAGTAAAGCTAACATTGTTGCCTACACTCTAAGTAGATTGTCAATGGGTAGAACTGCCCATATGGAGGAGATAATGAAGCAGCTAGTGACAGAAGTGCATAGATTGGCCCAATTGGGAGGTCAACTTGAGGAAAATAATGAGGGAAGGGTCAATGTCTAGAGCGGGTCTGCATCATCCCTTGTGGTAGAGGTGAAGGAGAAGCAAGATCGAGATCCTGTCATACTCCAATTGAAGGAGGCCGTCCACAAACAGAAAGTGATAATCTTCTTTAAGGGGGAGATGGGGTGTTGAGATACCAGAATAGGTTATGTGTCTCTGATGTTGATGGTGTAAGGGTGAGAATCATGGCGGAAGCTCATAGCTATAGGTATTCATTCATCCTGGCTCTACCAAGATGTACCTTGACTTGAGAGAAGTCTATTGGTAGATTGGGATAAAGAAGAATATCGCAGAGTTTGTTTCTAAGTGCCTGAATTGTCAGCAAGTCAAAGTTAAGCATCGATGACCATGTGGATTGGCACAAAATTTTGAGATCCCTGAGTAGAAGTGGGAGATGATTAACATGGACTTTATTACCGACCTCTGAGGTCTAGAAAGCAGCATGACTCGATATGGGTGATAGTCGCTAGAATGACTAAATCAGCCCACTTCTTGGCAGTCAAGACAACTAATACTGCTAAAGAATATACCCGGTTATATATTCGTGAGATTGTAAGGTTACATGGGCTTCCTTTGTCTATCATCTCAGATAGAGGAGCTCAATTCACCTCCCAGTTTTGGAGATCTTTCCAGAAGGGATTGGGTACAAAGGTAAATATGAGTATAACCTTTCATCCACAGACAGATGGCTAGGCAGAGGGCACCATTTAGACATTAGAATATATGTTGATAGCTTGTGTTCTTGACTTCAAGGGGACTTGGGATGACTATCTGCCCTTGATTGAATTTGCATATAACAATAGTTATCACGGAAGCAGTCAGATGGCCCCTATAAGCCTTGTATGGGAGAAGATACAGATCCCTGATTGGGTGGTTTGAGGTTAGCTGAGTTGATTGGACCTGATCTTATCCACCAGTCTATGGAGAAGGTGAAGGTTATTAGGGAGAGGTTTAACACTACTTAGAATTGTTAAAAGTCTTACACTGATGTGAGGAGAAGAGACTTGGAATTTGAGGTAGATAATCGGGTGTATTTGAAAGTGTCACCGATGAAGGGTGTCCACACTACATTGGAGCCTATCTGATCGTGAAGAAGATTGGGAAGGTTGTATATGAGTTAGAGTTGTCCACCGAGCTAGACTCAATCTATCCTGTATTCGACATCTTGATGTTAAAGAAGTGCTCGGGAGATCCTACCTTGGTGGTCCCGTTGAGGACACTGGAGTAAAAGATAACTTGTCTTATAAGGAGATCTCAGTCCAAATCCTTGATCGTCAAGTTCATAAGCTGAGAAACAAAGAAATAGCCTCCGTCAAGGTCCTATGGAGGAACCAATTTATTGAGAAAGCTCCATAGGAAGCTGAGGAAGCTATGAGAATCAAATACCCGCACCTATTCGTACAAAATGATGATGATGCCGAAGGTAATATTCCTATCCTTAACTTAATCGATATTTCTATTCTTGAGTTGATGTGCCTATTCTTGAGTCTAAGTGAAGTTTATAGAGGCCAAGGAAGAGTTAAGAGTTCGAGTTGTTGAGTGAATATTGAGATGAGCCTTGAGCCAATTTTTGCTTTATTTCCACCTCTACTTATCTTTCGAGGATGAATCATCCCAAGGGGGAGATGATGTAATGCCCGATAAAATTACCAAAATACTCCTAGAGGAGGGACACACACATAATGTATCTTTCCATGCTTCATTTTCAAATTCGAGACTGAATTTGCAATCAACATGAAAAAATGAGTGGGAAAATGGTCTCAACCCGATTTTAGAGCAACGAGTCAAAAAATAATTTTTCATAATTAAATGAAAAATAGTATTGATGTGCGCCCCAAGTGCGATGCGCCAAGGATGCACACTTATACTTATATTTTTTTGAAAATATTTGACGGAAAGTGTAAAAATTTAGTCGGAGGTTTTTTTGAGGGGAACACACTAGTCTACGCCCGAGGTGCGTCGTGGACTAGTGCAATTTTTGTGAAGATTTTTCTTTTAATTTTGGAAAAGGTATTTTGGACATTCCCAACATATTTAAAGTCTAATAAATTAGTATTAGGATCATTTTTCTCAAAATTAAGGGTTTCAAACTCATCTTTCTTAGCGTTCAAAGTGAGGGTTTTTGAGAAGAGAAGCGAAGAGGAGTCTAAATTATTGAGTTGGAGTTGAATTCCCTAGGGAAATTGGTGTTAGTCTTCATTCCAGGTATGTAAGGTTACGTAAAGGTTGGATTATGTTCATCCACACGCCCCTTCATCAATTTTTAGTCGAGATTGGATGTATTAATTGTATACTTTAAAACCTATGATTCTTGAGTGTTAAGTTCTTTTATGTGTTGGAGTTTCATGAATATAATTGAGTAAATTTACAAGTTTCACCACTACTATCATGATGTATGAACATTACTTGAGTACTTCATAACCCAACTCAAAGTTGGTATTTCCTTGCTTATTCATTAAATTTGAAATTTTGAATCTAATCCTCTAGAACAAGTAAATTAAACTTGGGATGTATGTTCTTGTTAGTATATTCATGTCATGAATATCTAATGTGTCTTATGTGTTGAGCATGGATTATTTGATGTTACTTGACCGTAATTCGCAAGGGTCTTGCATAATATGAATAAAGTCTTGAAATGCATTGTTTGAGTTCATATTCTAAGTGGTGGAGTTAATTGAGAACATTGATGTTGAGTTGAATGAGATGAGTTAAAGAGTTGAGCTTGAGTTGAGTTAATTTTTAGTGAACCCATTTTAGCCTTGGACGGAGTATTGAGCACTAAGTTGGGTGACTGAAAAACACCCCAGAACTACATAGCCAATGTAGGATGGTCGCGCAGGATAATTCTGGTGGCCCAAGTCCCCATAGAAGGATACTCTCATAGGATCCGAGAGAGAGAGAGGGGTAGAGAGTTGATCTCCCTTTTCCATGGAAAGTTAAGGGTGGGCGTGACAATGATGCTGATTCATTGTACTTCACTATAAACTCATGGCTGTAGAGAGTTATATCGATTAGAAAAACTTTCCAAGCATCACATGAGTCGAGTATATCACGATTTTCAAAACTGAGTTGCATTAAGCACTGAGTCTATTTTCAAAGCTTGATTTCAAACTTCAAACCTACATGATTTACTTGAGTTGGGTTATAAGATAAAGAGTTGAGTCTTTAGTCAATTCAGGTGATTGGTTTGATCCTTATTTGTTTAGTTTTAGTCTATTTTACATATCGTACATCCACATACTTACGCCATTCACGCTGCATAGTTTGATGATACAAATTCAGCAGAAAGAGGACTTCGGCAGACGCACCATTGAGGTTTAACATCCTTAGTACCAGATAGTGGTGACTCCTTACCTGCATTTAGAGGAAAATGCTTTGCTTTTTCCTTACATTTCGAGTTGTTCTATGAGTTTGTGGTAATCATGGCCTGTCATGGTACCTCCTAGACATTTAGAGTAGAGGCTTTATAGACTTAGAGTGAAGTATTATCAAGTATTCTTTATGCAGACATTGAATTATTTTGAGAAACTATTTATGCTATTTCCGTCTTTCCTTTAATGATGTCATTGAGTATTCTTATGCTATAGAGTAAGATATGACTATGAGGCCAAGTGGTTCGCTCGAGGGCTAGCGATAGTCTTTAAGTGCCAGTAATGCCCAGGGTACCCTCCCAGGGTGTGAGATGTTCCTTCAATAAATAGCTCTTATTATAACACAATCTATCATAAATTAATCTATTGGTATTATCCATTTCTTCCACATTATAAACAGGTGTTGACATAGTTGAAAAACCTTGAAAACTTCTTCTGCAACCTCTCAAAACTTTTTACAACTTTTGCAAACAACGATTTCTCAATTCATCATTCATCATCTCTACCTCTGAAGGAGTAAAAATATATGAAATCTGAATGATAATACAACAACATTCCCAGTGAAATCCCACAAGTGGAGTTTGGAGAGAATAAACTATATGCAAACCTTATAACTATCTCATAGAGATAGAGATGATATTTTCGGAAGACCCTCGATTAAAAGATATCAGCCCCAAAAGAAAAAAATGATACATATAGAATGATAAGTAAAATAAAAAATAATGATAATTCTACAAATATATCAGCCCCAGAATCACAAGATAAATATTCTTTTTTATGAGGAAGATCACAAAATAAATATTCAGACCCATTCAAATTATAAGGAAGAAAAATAGTCCAACCGTTCATAATTTCACAATCCAAGATCCCTCTGATTTTGAAGCCAAAACTTCTAAAGCAAAAATACCAAAATCCAGCAGTAGCATTTGCATATGCTACTAACTTGTGAAATCTTTAGAATGCTTTTCTTATGTTTTCCTTTTTGCTAAGTCTCAATGTTCAGTATTTCTTTTCACTAAAAACTACAACATAACTCCTAGTCATTTCCACATACTCTAAAATTATGAGATTCTAGGAGCGATTGAACAATAACATATATATTTTAAGTTAGATATGAAGTATAGACTAAAAATCTAAATGATAATTTATATGAAAATATCATATCTATATATTTATACAAGAACATTTGACTTTAGATAAACTTTTAGTTGTAGTTTTAAAATAAAAGATAAACTTTTAGTTATGTTAGTTGTTTTAAGTTCCAATATTTATACCTGGATTTGACAGTAATAATCTTTCTTCATGGAGGATATCTTCTGATAATAATTGCCATTTTAATTGCCAAATATATTCTGGCCTTAACATCAATTAGCCAATAACAACATAGCAAATAATTGTCTAAGACATGATGGCATTTCCCATACACTTGCTTCATTTATAAAATCGACATACTCTTTGTCATCATCTAATAAGCCAAGTGCATAACACACATCTCTGAAAGTAAGATGAATATGATTGTTGATTGTCTTAAGATCCTCATAGCGTGTTGTAGCTCTAATGACATTCAACAATAATTTGAGATAATATAACTCACCATTTCTTGGTGGAACAAAGAAGATTCTTCCGATAAAAAATGTAGAAGTTAATTCTAGATAAGTTAATTCTCTAGCTTCTGGGAATATTATATTTGCTTCAAACAACCTAAAAATATTTATTCCTTTACACTTGGTTTATTGGCAACATCATCAATTGGATCGTCATAAAAGAATATGACAGTTTGTTCATCTTTAAGATGAAATGCCAACTTTTCCATCGGAAGTTGTTTATGATGAATTGGAAATTCAACTATTCTCTAATCAGCTTCATATGGTAATATATATCGACAATCATAATACATATTGATTTCATCAAAATGGGATGAATCTTTCTCATTAACACTTAGAGAAAAAAGTAGCAGTGACACAATCATGTTCTTTATTAACATACTTAAATTAGTACCTAATAGATCTTGATTGATTGTACCATTCCACATTAATATGAGCACCATACTTTAATAATAAGAATGGATTATACCACAAAACACTAAAGAAGTATATTTATAGACAAAAGATACAAGCTTGAAAATATTTAAAGATATTTAATCATCAATGCACAAAATTAACTAAATAAAAACCTAATTATGCAAATTCTCATACCTATTGTCCAAGTCAATGCCATCTTTCTTGATAATTTTACCATCATCCTGTCTTCTATAGACAGGATAACTATCTTCATTAATTATGGTTGAATGAATAAATTTTTTTGGCAAGAGTTTTGTACATTTGCCATTCTACATGCAAGGAGAATAATCTTGAAACGACCCAAAAAATGCCCAAAAATGTGCCTCAAAAGTGCCCTGAATCATAATTTCTATATATCTCAAAATTCACGCGTGATATCGAAAATACGACTTTATATTCTTGTTCAGGGGGCAAAATTGAGTGGGAAATCGATCTAACCCTGATTTTAAAGCAACCATAGCAAAATCTAAAATTTCACAATGATGAAGAAACAGTGAGCAGGCGCGCCCCAGGCGTAAAGAGGCTATTTTTTTGGCCAGTTTTTGTTACTCGACCCAAAGATTTTGAGTCTTGGCCCTAAGTCTTCCTATACATGAAAATACCTAATCTCAGCCTTATTCCACCTTCATATCATTTAAGACATTTTCCAATACTCTCTCAAACCCTTATACTAATATTTCTCTCAAAATGTAAGTGTCCAAATCTCTTTCGGATCTTAAGGAATTCATCTAAGCTTCAAGTCTCTGTTCAAATCCTCTTCAAGGAATTCTCCAAAGTCAAGGTATGTGGGTTTCAACCATTGGGTCCTTTCACCCATGGTGCCCAAACTCCCTTTTTACCTAAATTGCATGATTTCAAGTTGTTTACTTATGAATCTTACTTATTATGTATTTGACTATGAATTATGTTGGGATTTCATGAAATTGCGACTGTTAGCATATTTTAAGCTACAAATCTAAGATTTATTATGGGATTTGATAAAGGTTTTTGATGTATATAGCTTGAGGGTGTTACTAAGTATTGATGGATGGTTTTACATTGAATTTTCTTTCATGATTTCATCCCTAAATTGCATGGATTTACACTAGCACTACACACCTGCCAAGTGTTTGATGAAATGTCCGATTATGATTTCTTGAGTTGTTGAAGGTCCAATGCGTATCTCATGAGTTGAACGACTTTATGATGATGAAAGAAACGTTCATATGAGTTGTGTTCATGAGAAGTATCCATATTATTCTAAGATGGCCATGCCTTGCTGAGGGGGTTCTACACCTTAACTAAATTGAGGGGTTGATACCTCATTAAGTAAATTGAGGGGGTTGATACCTCATTAACCAAATTGAGGGATTTTATACCTCATTAACCAAATTGAGAAGGTTGATACCTCATTAACCAAATTGAGGGGGTTGATACCTCATTAATCAAATTGAGAGAGTTGATACCTCATTAACCAAATTGAGGGAGGTTGTTACCTCATTAACCAAACTGAGGTGTTGATACCTCATTGACCAAATTGTGGGGTTGATACCTCAATCACCTTAGATATCGGTGGTATATTTCATAACAAAATTGAGGGTTTGATACCTTAATTACCTAGGATGGGAGGTGGTAAACCCATTAGCAAAATGAGGATCTCTTCCTACATATGTAATATATTTTATATAAGCATGATTTTACTTCAAGCATCATTCATACATGTCATGCTGTTATTATGCTATCCATGGACTATATTTATGCATTTTGATTATGTTGTCTATCTCTTGTTGCATTGTATCCTACATACTTAGTACATTCAAGTGTACTAATGCATACTCTATGCCTGTATCATATTACCATGTAGGAACCGGAGTTCAATTTGGTCATCATTCTCTTCCATGTGGCTAGTAACATCTATTCAAGCAAGTTTGGTGAGTCTTCAACTCTAAGGATGATGTCATTCTTATGTTATTCTAAGACTTTCTGTCCTTTATTGTAAGCTTGTGATTATGAGGATGAGCCCTATTGCTTATATTGGCCCTCACTAAGTTCTATGTCTACAGGTATTGTTAGATAAGTTATATATTATGCATATGCTTTGACTTATCAATGTTATTCAAGTGTTTAAATCTTTCCCTTAGTCCCAATTTCTCCTTGTTCATATTTCTTATGTTGTTCTATTTTGCTTTCGCGACCAAGGATGTGTGTATGATATGCTAATAGGCTTATTTGAAGTCCATTCAGGTTCTACATTGGCCGTGTCACGTCTAGGCCCTAGTTGGGTCATGACAAACTTGGTTTAGAGCATTAGTTTTTTAGGTCCTTGGCGTCCAACACACCACGTTGATTAGAGTCTTATTCATGGTTGTGTTGTGCACCACAACTATGACTAAGAGCCTATGACATGTTTTAGGAAATGCTTTCCTTCTTTATGGTTAATGTCATGCTATAGAGTTGAGTTAAGGTTATCCCCCCTTCCCCCCCATGATTGTTCTTCGATATGCTTGATCATACCTAACATAAGAGGAAGACGAGCCCACTCTCCTAAAGAACGACTGGCTTCTGAAGAATTCGGGATGCTCTTACCATGTTAGCTCATGTCATGGCTAACCAAATCAATCAAGGGGCCTAACTTCCTCATGTTCCTACCCCAACATCTCAAGTGAGGGACATTGTAAGGATTTACCCCTGAAGTTCTATGGGTCTAAGGTGGATGAGGACCCCCAAAAATTTGTGGATGAGGTGTACAAAGTGTTGGCTGTCATGGGTGTTAGGTCGGAGGAGAAGGCAGAGTTGTCGGCATACCAACTCAAGGGGGTGGCCAAAATATGGTTAACTCAATGGAAGAAGGAGAAGTGGAACAACAATATGATACTATGGGAGAAGTTTATGGCGACTTTTGTCAACCGTTTCTTTCTTATTGAACTTAGGAGGCCAAGATGAATGAGTTCATGAATTTGAAGAAAGTATCTATGAGTGTGAGGGTGTATGCCCTCAAGTTCAACCAACTTCCAAAATATGCTCCACAATTAGTTGCCGACGCAAGGTCTAGAATGACAAGTTCATGATGGGTGTATCCAATTTGGTGAGTGAGGAGTACTAGTCCGCTATATTAATTAATAACATGGACTTATCCCGCTTGATGACTTACACCAAACCAATGGAGGAGGAAAAGATGACGAAGAGAAGGGGTAAGGAGGCCAAGAGGGCCCATTTTGAAGAAAGTTCCAAAGTCCCAAAGATAGAGGTGATGTTATGTGTCCAACATGTGGTAAGATTCATCGAGGCCCATCTTTGAAAGACATCAATTCATGTTTTTGTTGTGGTGAAGAGTGGCATAAGAAAAAATATTGTACTCGCAAGCAAAGCAAGGGTGAAGATGTTCGTCCTTAAGGAGGTGCCCTAAGGTACAATCAGTTCTATGCTTTTAAAAGAAGGCAAGGAGGGGATGAGGTGCCCGATGATGCTACTGGTAAGTTAGAGGTTCTCATTGATTTTATTGTGCATTTTTTGATGGTTCTAAGGGTTTTTATTCCTCCCATTATCCCTTTTGTTGCTATTAACATTCATGTGTGCCCCGTGTGTTAGGTGAACCTTATGAAGTATATACCCCATACGTGAATCTATTGTTGTTGGAAACATCTATAGCGGTCATCTAATGACCTTATTACTTTAAATCTTGCCTTGTGAGTATGGTTGAATTAGATGTGATGGATTTTAGTGTCATAATTGGGGTGGATTAGTTGCATACATATTGTGTTCCCTTGGATTGTAGGGCCCATAGAGTTAGATTCCAACTCCCTAATGAACAGGTACTTGAGTGGGGGATTGTAAAGTGGTAATGAAGGGGTAAGTCCATTTCTTGACTTAAGGTCCAATTGATCTCTAAAGGTTGTATTTATCACCTTGTAAGAGTTAGGGGTGTTGAACCTAAGTCATTTATATTGAGTTGTCCTGGTGATAGATAGATTCTTGATGTTCTTTCTAATATTGTGAATTTGGGGGTAGTATCTTTGGATTTAGCTAATGTACCGACTATGTCTATAGGCCTCATGAATAGTGTCTTTAATCCCTACCTTGTTGAGTTTGTAGTGGTCCTTGGTGATGATATATTGGTTCATTCCCGGAGGTGACGGAGAGCTTGGGGATCATTTGAGGGTGACGTTGTGAATGTTGATACATAGGGGGTTTCTTATGACATATGGGAAGTGGGAATCTTTAGGGGTAGTGTTGCAAATCTTGGAGGATGAGAGGTTGTGTGCTAAATATGGTAAGTGTGAATTGTAGGTAACAAGAAGGTGGCTAGAATTCCTTAAAGATTATGAATGAGTGTGCATTATCACACTGGTAGGGCTAATGTTGTGGTCGATACTCTAAGTAGGGTGTCTAGTGGTAGCCTAGCATATGTGGATGATGGTGGCAAAGAGATTACTAGAAAGGTCCATTGGTTGGCTAGATTGGGAGTTAGGTTGGAGGAAATTGAGAATGGTAGTATAGTGTTCTTGTTGGTTCCAAATCTTGTTTGGTGGAACAATTTAGTTTAACCAAGGTCTTGATTTCGCCTTGTTAGGGTTGGAGGTTTTGGGTAAAAGATGGTAGAGTGGAGGTTGTTTCCAAAGGGGAAAATTGGTCTAACCCTGATTTTAGAGCAATCGTAGCAAAATTTGAAATTTAAAAGTGACAAAAAAATAGTAAGCAGGATAGGCGCGACGTGCCAGGGGCATTGAGAGGCTATCTTTTTGTCCAATTTTTGTTACTCGATCAAAGGATTTTGGGTCTTGGGCCTAAGTCTTCCCATACGTGAAAATACCTATACTTAGCCTTATGCCACCTTCATATCATTCAAGACATTCCCCAATACTCTCTCAAACCCTTAGACTAATATTTCTCTCAAATTCATGTGTCCAAATCTCTTCAGAATTTTAAGGAATTCACCAAGCTTCAAGTCTCCATTCAAATCCTCTTCAAGGAATTCTCCAAAGTCAAGGTATGTGGGTTTCAACCATTGGATCCTTTCACCTATAGTGCCCAAGCTCCCTTGGCAGCTAAATTGCATGATTTCAAGTTGATTTACTTATGGGTCTTACTTATTATGAATTAGACTATGAATTATGTTGGGGTTTCATGAAATTCTAATTGTTTTAGCATGTTTCAAGCTACGAATCTAAGATCCATTGTGAGATTTGATGAAGGGTTTTGATATATATAGATTGAGTGTGCTACCAAGTATTGATGGATGGTTTTATATTAAATTTTCTTGCATGATTTTACACTAGCACAACACACCCGCTAAGTGTTTGATAAAATATCCGGTTATGATTTCTTGAGTTGTTAAAGGTCCAATTCACGTCTTATGATTTGAACGATTTTATGATAATGAAAGGAACATTTATATGAGTTGTTCTCATGAGAAGTATCTATGCCTTGGTGAGGGGGTGTTACACCTTAACCAAATTGAGGGGTTGATACCTCATTAATCAAATTGAGGGGTCGATACCTCATTAACCAAATTAAGGGGGTTGATACCTCACTAACCAAATCGAGGGGGTTGATACCTCACTAACTAAATTGAAGGGGTTGATACCTAAATTGAGGGGGTTGATACCTCATTAACCAAATTGTGGGGTAAATACCTCATTGACCAAATTGATTGGTTCATACCTTAATCACCTTAGATATGGGTGGTATATTTCATAACAAAATTGAGGGGTTGATACCTCAATTACCTACGATGGGAGGTGGTAAACCCATTAGCAAATGAGGGTCTCTTCCTACATATGTAATATGTTTTATATAAGCATGATTTTACTTCAACCATCATTCATACATGTCATACTGTTATTATGCTATCCATGGCCTATATTTATATATTTTGATTATGTTGACTATCTCTTGTTGCGTTGCATCCTACATACTCAATACATTCAAATGTACTAAGGCATACTCTATGCCTACATGATGTTACCATATAGGAACTGGAGCTCCATTTCGTCATCATCCATCTCTACTTGGCTAGTAACATCTATTCAAGCAAGTTTGGTGAGTCCTCAACTCCAAAGACGATGTCACTCTTATGTTATGCTAAGACTTTCTTTCCTTTATTGTAAGCTTGTGACTATGAAGGTAAGCCCGGTCGCTTATCTTGACCCTCGCTACGTTCTATTTCTAGAGGTGTTGTTGGACAAGTTATGTATTATGCACGAGCTTTGACTCATCAATATTATTCAAGTGTTTAACTCTTTCCTTAGTCCCAATTTTCCCTTGTTCATGTTTCTTATGTTGTTCTATTTTGCTTCTGCGATCAAGGATGTGTGTATGATCTGCTAAGAGGCTTATTTTGGGTCCTTTCAGGTTTTCATTCATTGTGTCATATTTAGGCCCTAGTTTGGGTCGTGAAAAACTTCTAGTAGAACCACACGGACCATGTATCATGAATGATTGCATTGCTTATAATAGTGAGGATCAATTGATTCATCTGGTATCTCTGCGAAATAATTTTACCAATATCTACAACACTTGGATATTTATTTTGATCATACGAAAAAGTAAAATGTGAGTATGAGGCAATCCTTATTTGGGAAACTTAATTGTATAATCACAACATTAAAGATATTAAATTAATAAATAATCTTAATACACATTTAAACATATTAGCTTATGAAAAATATAAAAAAATGTAAAATGAACAATTGAGTATATCGGCTTTTACTCTTCCAAAAAATTGATCATCTCGTAAGTCTTTTGTTAAGTGATCCAATTTAATTTTCAATACCCTAGATAAAATATCTAGACGATCCTTATGTTTTAAGCCCTTACTCTCTACAAATCTACAAATCTCTGGTCATTTCAGATTATAAGTAAATGTGATAACAAGATCAGGATAGCCAATCCATTTGCATATGGCCATAATATCTTGATAATTTTAAAGCATGTACTGATATATCGTGCACGCCCTTGAGCTTGAAGGCAAAATTATATTTTTTCCTTGAGAAGATGGATTAATTTCTCCACACAGAAGTGCATCTTCCAACCCTTTATATTTATGAGCTCTCAATAACTTCTGATTAAGCCTAATATAGTTTAGTCGAGAAGATTCAATCATTCTATATGCATGTAAAACCTCCTAATTCCTTTTACCTAATCTAGAATAGATTCACAAAGGATGCTGAGAAAAGAAACATAAGAAGGTTTATTAGGGGTCAATTATGACTCATAGACAGGTTTACATCTCGTAGACTTGGTCTCGTAAAACCCCCAGATGGCCTGGTAAAATTTTTTAAGTCTGAGGCGTATATATGAGATGATATATGACTCCTAAAATATTCCACGACTAATAAATTTATCTTGTGAAGTGATGGCTGATGTACTATAAAAATACGACACATTTGATGATTTTGTGTATTCTTAATGCGACATTTATGGTTTTTATGTATTTTTGTGTTTGTTATTGCAGGAAAAGCAGGTTGGTACAATTTTGGGAAGCTTACATACTTTTTAGATTTTTGCAGACTTACGAGACTCTCTACAAGTCTTAGAGTTGGTTTCATAGGAATTTTTAGTATTGGATAAAAGTCTGAAGATTTGAGGTTTAGCGATACTAGACCTCTTTATGACTCATAGTTTACTGTATGAGTTGTATTGAGAGGTTTCGTAGAAATTTCTAGTGTTTTTCAGTGTTGGACCAAGTGTGGAAGATATGGACTATGAGAGGTCAATATGAGTCATAGATCAGATTGTGACTCGTGAAGATGTTTCGTAGCAGTGAAGTACAAGACTTAAGAAGCTGAACACGAAAGCCTGATTACGACTAATACACCTAAGTATGAGTCGTAACTGCGAGTCGTAGCAGTCGTCGATCAATTTTTCTAATATTTTTAGGGACTTATTTATAAATATGATAAATAGTAAATATTAGGTTAGTAGATGAAGTTTTTGATAGTTTTTCATAGATTGCAGCAAGCTTAGATTGGAGAGCATGAAATTAGAGCATTTTTAGGGTTTTAGATTTAGAGACTAAATATTGGAGAAGTGATTCACTTATGGATTCAATTTATCTTTCCATCTTGTGATTCTCAATACAAATTGGATTTTCTTGTTCTTTAATCTTTTAGGGTAAGTGATTAAATATGTCTTCTCTATTCATTATTTCTTTATTTGCCCATAATCTGAGTAACTAAACCTACAACTTGGGATTATGGGAACCATAAAGATCTAATAAATTAAACCCAGATTATTTGCAATTCTTAGAATAGATATTTGTATTTATTAATAAACTCTCCTCATTTTGATTGTTTTCTAGTGGTGGCCAATATTTAGAACACGCCTTGTGTTACTTTTTCGATCCAGGTGGTAATGAATAGGAAAAGAGATTGATTAACAGGATTTGATGATATATTCTTGTCTAATCAACTAAACTAGACCAAGGGGAGGTTGACTGGGACTATGGGTAATGGTTAGTATAGCACACTATAGTGTCAGGCTAACTCCTATAGTGAAATTCGACCTTCACCTTTGACCAAAAGGTTGTAAAAACTTAAATTTGTTTTCTTGCATACGATATTCTAGTTGAGAATTGTGATATCTAGGTATGTTGAGTTAGTGAATCATGAGGAACACAATATCCAAGTTGCTCTCCATTAGTGATTGTCTTCCATTTTAGTTAGTTTAGTTTAATTGCTTATCATTCATTGCAACCCCCCCTCTTTGGGAATTGAGTTAGTTAATTCTTGAATTGTTTATTAGTGAATTGATTTGAGAAGTCCCGTATTCCTTATGGGATTCGACCCTAACCTTGGTTAGGTTTATTACTTTGATAATCGCTTTGACTTTAAATGAGAGGTATATCTTGAGCGTGATCAAACAAAAATGGCGTCGTTGCTAGGGAATACGACAAGACTTTGATTGAATTCACTAGTAATATAATTCAAATGTTATTTTCTTAGTACTTTTGCATTTTACTTTTATTTTTATTTTTGTTGTTTAGTTTCTTTGCAGGGTATACTAGGTATTATATACCCAATACAAGGAGTCAAGGCAATCCCTTAGTTCCAATTGACTTAGAGATCCAACGGGTTATAAGAAGAATGACGCAAGCAAATGCTAATATCGCGATTAATAAAGCTATGAATCAGAATGTCGATGTTGATGATAGGGATAACAACCCCCCACCATTGGAGAATAGGCCACAACCTAGGGACTTCAATGAGAATTCTTATAAATGGAATCAATATAGATTGAATCCCGTAGCCAAGGATGTAATGGGAGCTATAGTGTTTTCACTATTACTGACTGGCACTAAGTTCATAGTTTCAAGTGGATTGCTTCAAATGCTTCAAAATCATGATTTGTTTGCGGGTCTATCTTTCAAGAATCCTCATAAACATCTGTATATATAGCTTTTGTTTGCAAGAGTGTGATAAGGATGTAAAATATTTCCATGGATGTTATTAGATTGTGTGTGTGCCCTTTATCTCTTACTAATAATGTAGCAGTGTGGATATCAAAACTCACATAAAAATCAATCACCAGTTGGGTGGATTTACTTAAGGCCTTTCTGGAAAGGTACTTCCCGAGGTCAAAGAAGCTCAAATTAAAAGATCAAATCAATAGTTTTGAGCAATTACTTGGTGATTCAATTAATACAATGTAAAGATTTAAAAAGTGTTTCAAAAGCATCCTAAACTTCAAAATTATTGATGATGACTTGGTAGATATCTTCTACCGTTCCCTCGATGAAAATAGTCAAGCTTGTGCCAATACTATAGTGGGAGACATGTTCTTAGATCAACCGTTAACAAGGATCACTGAGAGAATTAATAGAGCAAGTGGTCAAAACCAATCATACATGGGGGCAAAGAGAAAGAACTTCTACAAAGAATTCTGTTCCGTTAGTGTGGGTTTGGAACAAGCCAACATCGACAAGGAGATTATGCAACAAATTGCCCAAATTTATATTAGTATGGAGGTTATGATGAAACATAGTCAAGAAAGATTGCATGCTATAGTCCATCAACCTCCTCGAGCGCATATGTATGAAGAACATTATTATGATGAGGATGCTTGTTTTGTGAATGATCAAGCGGTGGGTTTTTGGAATAATGTCCAAGGGTCAAATTTAGACTTTGGCATCAAGATTCTAGGAACCAAGGTCGGAACTGCAGTGGAGAAGGTGCTTATAGAGATAACTTAGGTGGTTATTATGAGAGGAATATGGTTCTAGAAGATGAGTGGGGTAGAAGAGATGGTTTTACGAATGGTCCATATGTTCCACCCCATAATAGTGATGCCGGGGCAAGTAATTCTAGGATTGAATAGATGTTTGACCAATTGTTAAAAAAAGCAGAGACCCAAGATGAAACTCTACTGGAATGAAGTTAGATATTTCAAGTATTAATCAAAAGAAAGAGTCTAATTCGGTGGCCATTAAGCAACTTGAGTAATAATTCGGTCAACTATCCACTCAACTGAATCAATGTTAGAAAGGTATATTACCAAGAAATATGGTTCAAAATCCAAAGAATAAAAGGCATTGTATGGCAGTCATGACTAAGGTAGGCAAGAGTACCATTGATCCTCCGAGGTCGGTAGGTGTGGATGATGTGCATGTAGAGATAGTTGCAGAAAAGGTTATGAATGACAGAGAAGATTATGTTAAAGATGAGGTAAGCAGTGAAGTGGTTGAAGAGCCAAAGAAGTATAAGATTGTCCCAAAGCCTCTTCCTCCTTTCCCTTAAAGACTTAAGAAGGGGAGTAGGAAGGCAAGTTCAAACACTTCCTCTAGATTTGGTAAATATGAGGTCATGTTCAATATGTGTCAACAACCAAGGAAGGACAGTGATGTGATAGTGGTTTCAGTTATTAAGACTGTTGATGATGATGAGTCAAGGGTATCACTTAAGCTACTATTGTGTGTTGAAACTTTGGAGGCAGTATTGATGAACTTCCACAGTGATGGTATCCTAGATTATAAAGAGACAATTAATGCTCTAGGGGTGTGGTTCATCCCTAGAAGACAAATTAAGTTAGAGCTATATTTGTAGAATTGGGAGATGCCACCCACAAATCCCTTTATAGAAGTGCCACTGGTTTTTGAATTGAAGGCACTTCTATCACATTTGAAATATGCATTCCAATATCCCTTTGATTGGAGCTTTAGAGAAGATGCTGGGTTATGCAAAGTATATGAAAGACTTCTTATGAAGAAGCATACTGTTAGTCAAAAGCTTTCTAAAGATCTCCAAAATTGTATTTCTATCACAACCAAGTCCTTGGCTCAAAAGGGTGAAGAAAGAGGTGCTTTCACTATACCATGCACTATAGGAGAGGCAGAGTTTGCAAGAGCACTTTGTGATTTGGGTGCTAGCATCAATTTGATGCCTCTGGCGATTTTCAAAAGAAGCTCGGTTTGGATATCCTACTCCTACTAAGATATGATTGTTAATGATAGATAGAACAGTCAAGAAACCTGTGGGTATACTTTATGATATATTGGTAAAAGTTGAAAATATCATATTTCCTATAGATATTGTTATTCTTGATTGTGAGGTTGATTTTGAAGTTTCAATTATTTTGGGAAGGCCTTTCTTAGTTACCGGTCGCACCTTGGTTGACATGGAGAAGGCTTTGCCGGTCATTATAGCTGCAGACTTGAATGATGAGAAAGTACATACCCTTGTAACAGTGCTCAAAAAATTTAAAATATCCAATGGATGGACTATTGTAGATATTATTGGCATCCCTCCTGGGATATGTACACACAAAATTTACGTAGTCAAGGACTACAAGCCAAGCATTGAACATCAAAGGTGCTTGAATCCTCCTATACAAGAGGGGTTCATAAAGAGATTATTAAATGGTTAGATGCAGGAGTAATCTACCCAACCGCCGATAGTGAATGGGTGAGCCAGGTATAGTGTGTTCCAAAGAAAAGGGGCATAACAGTGGTACCTAATTCTAACAATGAATTGATTCTTATGAGGCCAATCACAGGATGGAGGGTCTGTATGGATTACAAAAAGTTCAATGCCTCAATAGAGAAGGATCACTTTCCTATGTCATTCATGGATCAGATGCTTGATAGACTTGCAGAAAAAGGGTGGTACTATTTTTTCGATTGGTATTATGGCTATAATCAATTCATCATCACTCTAGAGGATCAGGAAAAGACCACTTTTACATGTCCCTATGGCACCTAGTATTTAAGAGGATGTCATTTAAGTTGTGTAATGTCCCAGCAACATTTCAAATATGCATGATGTCCATTTTCTTAGACATGGTGGAGAGTATAATTGAGGTCTTCATGGATGATTTCAGTGTTGTTGGAAACCCATTTGAGGATCTCTTAGCACACCTGCATGATGTGTTGTAAAGATGTGTAGAAAGTTATCTAGTGCTAAATTGGGAAAAATGTCATTTCATGGTTAAAGAGGGTATTGTGCGAGGCCACAGGATATCAGGCAAAGGCATTTAGGTCGACTGAGCTAAGGTTGAGTAATTCAAAAGCTTCTACCACCCATTTCAGTAAAGGGTGTGAGGAGTTTCTTGGGGCATGCAGGTTTCTACGGAAGGTTCATAAAAGACTTCTCTAAAGATTCACACCTATTGTGTAAGTTATTGGAGAAAGATACTAAGATCATGTTTGATGATACATGCATGCAAGCCTTTGAAGAGTTAAAGAAGAGGTTGATCTCAACACCAATTATTGTGGCTCCAGACTAGTCCAAGCCTTTTGAAATCATGTGTGATGCAAGTAAGGTCACTCTAGGTGTGGTATTGGGTCAGCACAAGGATAAAATATTACACCCTATATATTATGCTAGTAAAGCCCTGAATACGCCCAAAAGAATTATACTATCACAGGAAAAGAGCTACTTGCATTGGTCTTTGCATTTGAAAAGTTTCATTTATATTTGTTGGGAGCCAAAGTAGTAGTGTATACAAACCACTCAGCACTTAAATATTTGATGGCTAAAACAGATGCGAAGCCAAGGTTAAATGGGTACTTCTCTTGCAAGAGCTCAACTTTGATGTTATTGATAGAAAAAAGATAGAAAATCAGGTTGCAGATCATCTATCTAGGTTAGAAGATGGGGAAATAATGAAATTTGATGATGGACTGGATATAAATGATTCCTTTCTTGATGTAAGAGTGTTGGCTACATCGCATGATCTTATACCATGGTTTGCAGACTGTACAAATTATTTGGTGAGTGATATTGTGCCATCCAACTTAAACACACATCAATGTCAAAAATTTATGCATGATCTGAGAAAGTTCTTTTGGGATGACCCATACTTATTCCGTGTATGTGGTGATGGAATTATTCGTTGTTATGTTTCTGAGGTTGAAATGATGAGCATATTTGAGGCATGTCCTCGTCACTGGTGGGTGGACATCATAGTGGAATTCAAATAGCCCATAAGATTTTACAATATGGGTATTATTGTCCCACAATCAACTAAGATGCCCATGACTATTCCAAAGCTTATGATAGGTTCCAAAGAGAAGGTAGGGTTACTTGCAAGCATGAACTCCCTCTAAATCCTATTTTGGTGATTGAATTGTTTGATGTATGGGGGATAGATTTCATGGGACTACTTATTAGCTTACATGGAAACAAGTACATCTTTGTTGCTGTGGATTATGTATCAAAGTGGGTGGATCCCGTAGCTTTACTTAATAATGAGGGTAAAAGTGTCACGACATTCCTCAAAAGAAACATCTTCTAAAAATTTAGTAATCCTCAAACTATCATCAGTGATGGAGGTTCTAACTTCTTTAATAGACTCTTTAAAGCTCTTCTTGAAAAGTATGGAGTGAAACATAGGATGGTGACACCTTATCATCTCTAAACAAGTGGGTAAGTGGAAGTGTCGAATAGGAAAGTTAAACAGATTTTATCTAAGACTGTCAATGCAAACCGAACAAATTAGTCTCAAAAGCTAGATAATGCATTATAAACACACCGAACTGCATTCAAGACACCTATAGGCATGTCCCCCTATCAATTTATTTTTGGGAAGGCATGTCATTTGCCGATGGAACTTGAGCATAAAGTAATGTGGGCATTGAAGAAGATGAATCTAGATTGGGATGATGCAGCCACCTTTAGATTTAGCTAACTTAATGAACTTGCTGAGTTTTGATTAAAAGCATATGAGAGATTGGCCTTGTATAAGAAAAGAATGAAAATACAACATGACCACCGTATAGAAAACTGCCAATTCACACCAAGGGACTTGGTTCTGCTTTTCAATTCTAGATTAAAGTTTTTCCCAAGGAATCTCAAATCTAGATGGTTGGGACCCTTTTGGGTAGCATGTGTCTTTGATCATGGGGCCATTGAATTGGAGATACAAAATGGAGGCACTTTCAAAGTAAATGGCCAAAGAGTCAAGCCATACCTTAGAAATGTAGAAGAGATCAAGATGGTTGAAGAATGGGATCTTGGGGAAGTCTAAATACTCAAGATAGTTATGTCATGCCACGACTATAAATTAGGCGCTACTTGGGAGGCAACCCCAGGTGGACAGGTGCTTGGGCACCGAAGTATGTTTTTTAGCTCTGACTATTATAATTTTGCTTTATTTGAGGACAATGCATAACTTTTTCGACGGGATATGGGTAGTTATGGGGCTTGGTGAAGTCTGAGTAGCTTATGGTACATAACTCCCCAAGTTTTGATCCAAAGGTTTTCTTGCCTGTGTTCTTTTCCTCATGGATATTTAATTTCTGTTGAATAGGCATGTTTAAGATATTTTAGATAATATTTATAGCATATAGTACTTAAACTTATAGCATGTACCACATTTTGATGATTATTTTAAAATATTTTAAAATTGGTACCCATCAAAATTTTTGATTAGTAGTTAGCAACCATGCATATTTAGGTGTTTGACAATATTTGTCTTGATGAGTGAGGGTAATTGAGATATGAATCATGATGTGTGAGTTCTTTGGTGATAATGTGTGCAATGCCATTTGTAAGTAAGCTTATTTCACAAGATTCATGTATATGTTATGCTAATTCAGAACTTACCTTTTAACTCTAAGTTGGATTGTAAATTAAATGGATTAGGAGGTGATCCTAGGCATTTGTTCATTAAATTAATCCACTTTAGCCTAAAATAACCAACCAAATAATGTTTTATCCCTTGTTCCAAATATTTGAGCCTTACATGAACTAATTCTTTTTAAAATACCTAACTAGCCTAACCTTGTCTAATGATAAATCTTGAGATTGGCCCTGATCTAACCTTGAGTATTCTGAACCTTGACTGAGGAAAATACCTAAGTTGAGGGTAACTACCAAAAGTGGCCCTAGTTTAGAGAATAAATATTGTGTACTTTAATATAGGTTAAAAGCCTAAGTTGTGTGTGGCCGGTGTAGAGGTGAAATCACAAAAATAAGGTGGTGAGTTGGAATGCATAGACAAAGAAGAAAATCATGTATTGGGAGAAAGAAAAAGAAAAAGATGTCTTAGATTGAGATTAAAAGTAAAATGATGTGTATGAGGCAAAACTTGAAAAATGAGAAAAAAACCCTGGAAAAGATTGATTATGAACAAATAGGGAGAATAAGGTGAAACAATTGAGTTGATAAGCTGAAAGTTATGAAAATTTGGTCCAAGGATGGTCTTTAGTCATTATGTTTCCAAAAATGTCCTTCCAAAGCCCCATGAGCCTATGCTACAAGCCTAGAAAGTCCTAGAGTGATGCTAGTCCAACTAGTTGAAAATCTAAGTCATGAACAAATAGGCAAGCCTATAGTATTAGTGAATGTGCATGAGTATCTTTGTTAGTGTGAGTGTGTTTGCACAATTCCAGTGTTAATATTTGAAATCATCATTGATTGTGTTATTTGGGACTTTTTTCTGTGAGGGCATCTGCATTGCATTATTAGCATTTGACTTATTCAATGATTGTGGATTATGGGTATTCTCTTGCTTGTCATAGTTGTGTTGTTAGATGCATCATTATGTCCTGGTTTGCCAAAATAGCTATCTAACCTTGTTTTGAAAAGTTTGTGTGGGTACTTGAGCCTTAATTGTAAAAGATATATGCCGTTAAGTTTTGTTCTCTGTGTTGCTATGTTATCTAGTTAGATTGAATCATCATTTGAGGACAAACAATAATTTTAAGTTGAGGATGTTGATGTATTGTCAAAATACAACACATTTAATACGTAAAGTTTGAGATTTTGTATGTTCTCAATGCAACATTTATAGTTTTGTGTTTGTTTTTGCATGAAAAGCAAGTTGGCACAATTTTGAAAAGATTGCAGATTTTTCTGATTTTTGCAGACTTATGAGACTCTCTACGAGTCGTAGAGCTATCTACGAGTCGTAGAGCTATCTACGAGTCATAGAGTTAGTTTTGTAGGAAGTTAAAGTGTTAGATAAAAGTCTGAATATTTGAGGTTCAACAACACAAGACATCTTTGTGACTCATAGTTCATTGTACGAGTCGTATTAAGGGGTTTCGTAGAAATTTTCAGTGTTTTCAATGTTGGACCAAGTGAGGCAGATATGGACTCGAGAGTTAAATATGAGTCATATATAATACTACGACTTGTGAAGAGGTTTCATAGTAGTGAAGTCTAAGACTCAAGAAGCTGAACAAAAAGCATGATTATGACTCGTATACCCAAGTACAAGTCGTAACTGCGAGTCGTAGCAGCCGCCGATAAGTTTTTCTAATATTTTTAAGAACTTATTTGTAAATACTATAAATAGTAAATATTAGGTCATTAGACGAAGGTTTTGATAGTTTTTCATAGATTACAAAAGACTTAGACTAGAAAGCATGAAATTAGAGCATTTTTAGGGTTTTAGATTTGGAGACTAAATGTTGGAAAAGAGATTCACTTATGGATTCAACTTATCTTTAAATCTTGTGATTAATACAAATTGAGTTTTTTTGTTCTTCAATTTTTTTGGATAAGTGACTAAACATGTCTTCTCTATTCATTGTTTCTTTATTTGCCCAAAATATGAGTAGCTAAACCCATAACTTGGGGTTGTGGGAACCATGAAGTTCTAACCAAATATACCCAGATTATTTGTAATTCTTAGAATGAGTATTTGTATGTATTAATCAAATCTCTTCATTTTGAATGTTCTAGTGGTGGCCAACATTAGGCCTCGCCTAGTGTTACCTTCTCAATCCAGGTGGTAATGAATAAAAAAATAGAGTGACTAATAGAAATTGATAATATATTCTTATCTAATCAACCGAACTAGACCAAGGGGAGGTTGACTAGGACTATGGGTAATGGTTAGTATAGCACACTATGAAAATGGGACAAGTCCCATTGTGAAATGCAACCTTTACCTTTGACCAAAGGGTTGAAAGAACGTAAATTACCATCCTGCATGTGATGTTCTAGTTAAGAATTGTGATATTCGGGGATGTAAAGTTAGTGAATCATGGAAAACACAATACCCAAGTTGCTCTCGATTATTAATTGTTTTTCATTTTAGTTAGTTTAGTTTAATTGCTTATCAATCATTGCAACCTCCCTCCCCCCATTTTGGGAATTGAGTTAGTTAATTCTTGAATTGTTTATTGGTGAATTGATTTGGAAAGTCCCGTATTTCCTATGCAATTCGACCCTAACATTGGTTAGATTTATTACTTTGATGATCACTTTGACTTCAAAATAGAGGTGTATCTTGAGCATGATCAATGATCCAAATATCAACTTTTTAGTATCTTAATTACGAGTTAGCAGAAGACTCGTAGAACGGTTTATGGCTTGTAGAGGAGGTTTTGTGACAAATTTCAGTAATTGAAATTTCAGAATCCCTAGTTAATGAGAGGTAGACTACGACTCGTAGAATGGTCTATGACCCATAGACGAGGTCTTATAGACTCAGTCGACAATTTTTAAGAGGGGTATTTTTGTCTATTTCAATTCCTATTTAATTATATCCTTAGTCATTTTAGGCTTGAATAAAGCCTTAAAACAAAATCCTAGGTGTATTATTCACCATTCTTCACCATAAGGGTTTCTTGAGAACACTAGAAGAGGGAGAAGAGCAAGATTCTTGATTCTAGCATGAAGATCGATTGGAGTTTGATTGTTTCTTCTATCTCTAGGTATGTAAGGCTTACTAAAGTGTGAAACTATCTTCGTTCACACGTCCCTTTCATCTACGTGAGTCAAGATTTGAGAAAGAGTTGAGATCCATTACCCTAATTAATAAATTCTTGGATTTATTATGAAATCTCCTAATAATGTATGAAGTACTTGCTTCATTGCATCATTATTGATATGATGTTGAGGTAAAGTTTCCAACTTGAAAGTATAAACCCTAAATTGTATAATTCTATGAAATTTTATACATGAATTGAGTTAAGGTTTGAATCTGATATTGATTTGATGAGTTGAGTAATTTGAGCATTATAGAGCATCAAAAACATATTAAACCTAGTCATTTATACTACCATGAAACGTACTTGCATTGCATGATGAGTCAAAATGAGTGGGTCTAAATGACCCTATGAGTCTAAGTCGAGTTTGATTGTCTACATTGATTGACTGAGTTGATGAGTAACTGAGACGAGTTGAGATGAGGTAACCCAATAAGGTTGAGATTTGAGTTGATTGACTGAGCATTGAGGATTGAGTTGATTGATGAGCTTAGCATAATTTAGTCTTGGGAAGAGTATTGAGCACGGAGATAGGAGCGAGTAAATAACTGTTTTAACCCACAAAATTACGTTGTTAGTGTAGGATAGTTGTACAACTCGTCTTCGCGACTCTTGTCCCAACAATGGATACTTACCATAGATCCAAGAGAGAGTTGATCATTCTTTATCGTAGCAAGTTTAGGATGGGCGTGGTAATAACATCACCTTCATTGTGCATCACTAAACTAAAGGTGATGAGATTGGATGTAGATTAGCAGAAACTCCTAAGAAACCTTGATTGAGTATGATAATTTCAACTGAGTTAATTTTTATAGAGTATATTTTAAAAGCATAATTTACTTTAAACTTGCACGTAATAAGTCGAGCATGAGTTGTTCAGTCGAGATGAGTGAGTTGAGCCTTATTTTCTTGAGATATTTTACATACCAGTATATTTCATATACTGACGTTCATTTGGACCTACATCATTTTATGATGCAGATATAGGTGAGAAGGACTTCTACCTATGCACGGTTAAAGTCTAGATTAGTACATTTTGCAGTTGGTAAGCCCTCCTTGCATTTCCAGAAGGAGATCTTTTATCTTTTACTTCCATTAAGTACTTTATTATCTTTGATTTAGAGTGTCCATGGCTTGTCATGGTACCATCTAGATTATTGAGTAGAGGCTTCATAGACACTAAGTAGAGGATATTATTGAGTATTTTGTATTTTCAAACTTATTCATTTAAAGCTTTGAGATAGTAGAGTTATGTTTATCATTGACGATGTCTAAATATCTGAGTTCTTCTTCCGCTATTGAGTTGATATGATGATGAGGCCAGATGATTCTCATGGGTAATCAACAATGGTTCTTCAAGTGTCAGTCACGCCAAAGGTACCCTCCTAGGGCATGACAAACTTGATATCAGATCACAAAGTTTAAGAGTCTTAGGGACTGTGAAGTCATCTCTAGTAGAGTCTTGTTTATGGTTGTGTTATGCACCACACTTCATAAGCAGAAGGCTATAGGACATTAGGAACTGTTACACTTTCTTATATTCTGAGTTTGTGCAACAGAGTTAAAACTCTACAAAACTCTCTTCTAACTCATGCATTGTGCACTTGCAGACAATGCGTCCTAACCGCACCGTAATCCAAAGGAATGCTTTAATTAGCAATGCTGAGAACCCTACTCCAGAGGTTCCTCCTCAGATGGAAATGAAGGGCTGAGGTTGACCAGCCAGAATCACTGGTGTTTCTGTGCCACCTAACACTCTACCTGTTTCTTCCACAAAGGCTGATTTCAAAGGAGCTATCACCATGATCACATAGTTGGTAGCTACCCAGAGCGTGAATCAGGACTCGTTGACTCCTAGTTCTACCTCGATTGAAAGACATTCTGAGGATAAACCCACCGCTCTTCAATGGATTGAAGCTCGAGGAGGACCCTCAAAACTTCATTGATGAGATGTGGAAGGTGCTAAAAACTATAGTTACGGCCTAGACTGAGGGAGTGGAGCTTGCTACCTATCAGCTTAAGGATATGGCTAATGTTTGGCACTATTAGTGGGAAGAGAATAGAGGTGAGGATGCTGAGCCCATCATTTAGGATGAATTCGAGAGTTCCTTCCTCGATCACTTCTTTCCTCGGGAGTTGAGAAAGGCAAAGGTTGTGGAGTTTGTAAATTTAAAATAAGAGGGGCTAACTGCCAAGGAGTACAGTATGAAATTCATCTAGTTATCCAGGTATGCTCCAAAGATAGTCCAGGATATGAGAGCAAAGATGAGGAAATTCGTATCTGAGTTAGGTAAATATGTAAAGAAGAAGTGCAAAGTGGTATTGCTAATCCCAAGTATGGATATTTCCAAAATGATGATTTATGCCCATCAAACTGAGGAGGATAAGAAGACGGACATCCAGGAGCATTTGAGTAAGAAGGCCAAGTCAGCAGACCCTGAGTCCAATTAGACCAAGTAGAGTAAGGGAGATATGGGCTATTTCCAGAAGAGGTCCTCTAACTACGTACCATCTTCAGACAGTGCACTAACCCCGAGCCATAGGTATGATCACCTTCTATTCCCAGATATATAAGGCTTACTAAAGTGTGGAACTATCTTCATTTACACGTCCCCTTAAGCTACTTGAGTCAAGCTTTGGAAAGGAGTTGAGATTTGGAAAATTCTATTACCCTAATACTAAATTCTTGCATTTATTATGAATTCTCCTGATAATGTATGAAGTACTTGCTACATTGCATAATTATTAATATGATATTGAGTTAAAGTTTTCAACTTGAAAGTATGAACCCTAAATTACATAATTTTATGAAATTTTATGCATGGATTATGTTAAGGTTTGAGTCTGATACTGATTTGATGAGTTGAGTAAATTAACATTATAGAGCATGAAAAGCATATTGAACCTAGTCACTTATACTACCATGAAACTTACTTGCATTATATGATGAGTCTAAATAACTGTATGAGTTTGAGTCGAGTTTGATTCTCTGCATTGATTGCTGAGTTAATGAGTAACTTAGATGAGTTGAGATGAGGTAACCCAATGAGGTTGAGATTAGGTTGATTGATTGAGCATTGATGAGTGAATTGATTAATAAGTTGAGCATATTTTAATCTTGGAAGGAGTATCGAACATCGTCTGGGAGCGAGTAAACATCTACTTTAACCCACATAGCAGCATTGCTAGTGTATGATAGTTGTACAACTTGTTCTAGTGACTCTTGTCCTAAGAGTGGACATTTACCATGGATCCAAGAGAAAGTTGATCGTCCTTTACCGTGGAAAGTTTAAGACGGATGTGGCAACAATGTCTCCTTTGTTGTGCATCACCAAACTAAAGGTAATGAGATTGGACATCGGTGAAGAGAAAATCCTAAGCAACCTTGATTGAGCATGATACTTTCAAACTGAGTTAATTTTTACTGAGTATATTTTAAAAGAATGATTTAATTTAAACTTGCATATACTGAGTCGAGCATGAGTTATTGAGTCGAGATGAGTGAGTTGAGCCTTATTTTATTGAGCTATTTTACATACCAGCATATTTCATGTACTGACGTACATTTGGTCTTGTATTATTTTATGACGCAGATACAGGTGATAGAGGACTTCATCCCTCCTTGCATTTTCGGAGGAGCCTTTTTTATCTGTAACTTCCATTGAGTACTTTATTTTCTTTGATTTGGGGTGTCTATGGCCTATTATGGCACCATCTAGATTGTAGAGTAGAGGCTTCATAAACATTGAATAGAGGTTATTATTGAGTATTTTGTATTTCCAAACTTATTCTTTTGAAGCTATGAGATAGTAGAGTTATGTTTATCATTGACGATGTCTAAATATCTACGTTCTTCTTCCACTGTTGAGTTGATGTGACGATAAGTCCAGGTGATTTTCTTGGGGAATCAACAGTGGTTCTTCAAGTGCTGGCCACGCCAAGGATATCCTCCCCGGACATGATAATGCATTGACCAAAAATTATTGAAATAATCTTCTTGAAAACAGGATTGTTAGAACTGATCCTCTTTATCTTGGATTTTGTAAGCAAAATATTCTCAAATCCTAGTGCGTTGTCTTTCTCTAATTGTTTCATCAAGTCCATCCAAAGGAATATCCTCCATGTATCCATCTTCACCACGTGGGAGAAGTAAATGATACTGCAAGCTTAAATATAATGCATTTAATTCATTAATCCTTTGTAACTATCCAGACTGACTCTCAATAATAATATCTTTGTCACATCTGGATAGTTCAATATCTCCTACTATCAAAGTAGCTACCTCAAAAACTATTGGCAAGTTGTTTCTTCTTCCATCAGTGCCTCTTTTACCTATTAACCTGAGTTTAATAGGGGAACTTATATCTTCTTGAAATCTATCTCTTAACATTCTGAATGTCTTCGCTAAAATATTATAATAATCAAGCATTTACTTTAGATTATTAACAATCTCAGCATGAACCTTGTTCATCTTTTGGCCACGATTGCAGGAAATTATTTTCACAAAATTAATAAATACTTTTTTTTATGTAAAATCTTACTTACATATATTATTCAAGAATGATAAAAACATTAATCTCAGAGCATGAATTCTATTTTCTACTTCATTTTCTGTATTATAAATATATAGTTGACTAAATTTTAAAATGGATCCCTCAAATGGTAATAAACTTCCAATTTTGTGATATTTTTTTCAGATAATTTGAATGTTCTTGGTCCTCATGTTTGATTAACAGATGCATCAATTTTTTCTCCCATAGATGTGAATGAGAACACAGAATTATAACTTCTAATATTATCTCAAAAGTGATTACTTTTAGAACCTACATAAAATATGAAATGAAGAACTTAGAACTATATACAAATAAATATCCTTTAATAATAAGATCAAAAATTTATCTAACCTGATCCAAACAGCAACTACCTTAGTATTTGAGGAGGCTTGATTGATTTTGGAAACTTTATCTTTCACGACCATAACACAAAGAGTAAACATGTTTTTTAGAATTATAATACTTGTTGATTCTTTCTTCGTCCCAAAAACATGCTCCACAATTTTCGCATTCATAAGTGGCATCTCTGATATCCCAATAATCCATTAACAAAAAATAAAAAATAAAGCTTCTATTTTTATGATTTCTTACTCAATTACTTTTAAATAGAAAAAATTAAAATAGTGCTCACCTTCACGATAAAGATCTCTGCAATTGATGTCATAGTCTAAAAAATCAATGGTAAATAAAGTAAGTGGCAATCAACATATCATTTCAACTGTCAGTCTTAAAAAATATACATTATTGTTAATCTTAATTTTTATACGCTTATCTTCAAAATGATTTTCATCTTCTTGACTTACTATGTATGTCATAAATTATATAAATTAAATTTTATTTATGTGAAATCAATATGTCTATAAAATAAATTTTACATCATAAAATTATGTTTCTAGTATGATCAAGTCAAAAGATTATATTGGGACATTCAATAAAAAAAATTAAGAATGAACATCAGATTCCATTTATCAAGTTTACCTCCATCGCAGGGAGTATAATTTAAATCAATCAGTTGTTCTTGATTTTGAATATCAGTGATAAAAATTTTTTTAGCTCAAAATGAGTAATTAACAACTTGAAGTAAAGTTAATATTTTTTTTATTTAGTAACAATTTCTTTTTCAGAAAGATATAAGTAACTCACCAATATGACTTGAATGATATTGGAATATAGCAATGTTGAAATTTTTATTTTCACATTGCATATTGAAACTACTTGAATCAGTAAATTCATTCCCCAAAATTTCTTTACCAATCTTCTGCTTTGTATTTGGGGAACTTCGAAAGTCTGTCATTATTCAAACATAAGTGCTTAATTATGTCATTCTATTTCATGATTCTTGCATCTACAGTGATTATGCATAGTTAAATCCACAACTAGGATTATCCGAACCTTGAAGAACTAACAAGGTAAATTCAGATAATTCGTAATTCTTAAAAAGTGTGCATGCATGTATTAATTAATTTTCTTCATTTTGATTGCTTTTTAATGGTGGCCAACGTTAAAACTCGTCTAGTTGTTGCTAACTGGATCAAGGTAGTAATAAATGGGAAAATAGATTAATTAACAAGCAAGAAGCTAACAAGCCATACCCATTATAATATCAAATTCCATAATTTCTAGCTCAATTAGGTCAGCCAATGTGTCATGATCACAAATAGTTACTACATAGTCATAATAAACCCTTCTAGCCAAAATAGATTTACCAGTTGGTGTAGACACTTCAAATGGTTGGTTCAATAATTTGGGTGTTCTCTTAAGCTTCCCAACAACTAGTGGAGTAATGTATGATAGTGTAGTACCAGGTCCAATTGATGCATATACATTATGTGAAAAGATAGACAATGTACCTGTTACCACATCAGGTGAAGCTTCCAAATTTTGTCGACTCCCCATAACATAAGTGCAATTTTGGACTCCGCTAGAGCTAGCTGCCCCTCTAACACCTATACCATGATCCGTAGGTGCTTGTTCACCCCTACCTAATGGAGGTACTAATGATGATGATGCAATAGCTGAACCAGTAGATTGTGTTATATCGCTCATATGCCTCCTCGGGCAATCTTTTATCATATCCCTGGTGCACACACTAATAACAAATATATGTCCCAACACGACATATGCATGTATGACTTCTTCCATACTATTTGCAAGGTTGCCTTGGAGTCATTGGTTGTCCTACAGAATATCCTGGTATTCGTGTACCTTGTCCCTCACCTCATTGACCAAATTGATTTCTCCTAGACCCCTAAAGTTTTGGTGAAGCACTGGTTGCAGAGTAGGAGGAGGATGGCTGAGGCAGTCTATTAGAAAATCGAGGCCTAAGCTCACCTTGGGGCGGTGTAAACTGCCTGTAGATCTGGCCCTTGGCCTACCCCATTTCCAACTCTTATGTCCTTCTTCTCTGCCTCTGATCCTCTAAATTCTGTGTAAAAGCCTGCATCCTCGCTATGTCCATTTCTTTATTCAAGGAATCAATGGTGCAGTCTCTAACTAAATACATATACAATCTATCCACATTATCAATGAACTCTATCTTACATAGTAGCAACTACATTAGGAGAATACTTGGATAGGGAATTAAATTGAAGGCTATACTCCCTCACGCTCATATTCCCTTGGTGTAGGTTCAAGAACTGGTCTGCACAGGCCTCTCGGATCTGTAATGGCAAGTAATGGTCAAGAAAGGCCTCTTTGAACTCTTTCCAGTTAGTTAGAGAAGCATCTATACCTTTGGATTGCTTCCAAGCTTCATACCACAATATAGCCACACCCTTCAACCTATATGCCACTAACTCGACAGCTCTTGTACCACTCATATGCATAACATCTAAAGTATGCTGAATTTGATCAATAAAGTCTCGGGGGTCTTCATTAGGATCTTACCTAGTGAAGGATAGAGGGTCTAAATTAAGGAAATCATGTATTCTCGTGCCAGCTGCCCTATTCGCACCACCTACACCTATAAATTGGCCTTCCTGTTTTTGGCCTTGGCCAGTAACTATACATGTCAATAGTTGGAGAGTATTTTTCAAATCCTGTACGGTAGAATTAATAGGTGGTTCTGGGGGAATTTCACTACTTTTGGGTTCATCAGGAGCTGGAGGGGTTGGAGATGTCTGTGACAGAGACTCCTCTTGAACCTTATTTTGTTGTCTCACCTGACTGGGTATACCAACCACCACTTCTACTCCATTTCCTTTACCTTTGTTGTGCCTGGTTTCTAGTATATTTGCTGTACAAAACAATTTAGGAATTAGACATAATGCACATATTACACTCTTATCTATGGCACGATCTAAACAATGAAAAGAAAGTAACAACTCCAAAATACCACGTAGCCTCCTGTTTATAAATGTGGTGCACAAAATATCGATAAACAAGATTCTACAAAGACACAACTTTGTAGACTCTCTAGGATGACTGGCTGATACCACTTCTGTCACACCCCAAGTTCCAATAAGGTGGACTGGCACCCGTTGCCAATAAGGCCCAAGATAATCAACCTATATCTATGCTCTTTCTATACATGTTATAAGGGGTTCTTACAGTCAGTATGCCTTTGTGAAAGTAAACAGTAATAACAAGCAAACAGGAAATGCATATGGCTAGGCCGTTAGGGCCACGGTGTTCAAAGTATGAAAGATGACCATAGTTTAATTTATATAGTTTACAAAGCCTCTAGGTAAGGAAAAGTATCAGATAAGGGTAGGGATAGGCCCCACCTTGACTAACTATACAACACAAAATATAAGCTCTAGATGCACAAACTCCGAAGCAACCTGAAGCTTAGTAACAACAGCTGAATATCCTGTACTCCTACTGAGGAGAGCTACTAGCACCTGTACCTGCAGTATGAAATGCAGGCCCCCCATAAGGTACATCAGTATGAGATAATGTACTAAATATATAAGGCAGAAATTATTGTATATGAAGTAACAACTCAAATGAAACTATGCACTGATGTAGGATAAGAGACCACCTTTGGTTACACTTTGGGATCATGTACTTCATGTTTTCTATATTACTTTACCTTTATTATATAATCTGTGGACAACATGTAATACAAATAACTAGCTGATTAGTGGTTAAACTATATCGGGATCATCCCTAGCTAGGTTCTTCCTTAACCCCTCGAGCTACCACCCGTGATAGGATTATCCCTCGCAAGGTGATTTTTCCACCCCTCGGGCTACCACCCATGAATAAACAATATACTTTATCTTTCAATTACCTTTGAGATGATTCTTTTAGTGGTCACAATATTGGCGCTATAGGACTATATATGTAACATATAACATGTAAGTAATCATACAAGACAATATCACAATGAAAAGAGTACGTTACATAAATAACGATATGCATATGAGATGAAATAACTCGTGAACTTTTTTTGGCAAAAAGAACCTATGTAACTTGGTATCCATGTATATATGCAAATTTGAAGGTGACTATGTATGGGAGCATATGAACATGTGCAAGAGTGTAGACACAGTTAATAGTTGTGTCGGAGTTAGTAAGTGCCTTTATATGCCAAGGAAGGATCTGTGTTTCATGCCAAACAATACAAAATCATGTAGGCTTACATACCTTGCTGTACGACCTCATTATTACCTCAAAATAACCTTTTCCTACCTCAAAATATTTATCTACAACATAATAGGTGATAAAACTAGCATTAGCAGCCAATAGATACATCTTGGCATCCTAATCACCTAAAAAAACACACGGGCAGCAAGTGGGTATTTATAATGCCGAGCATATTCTTTCAACCTTTCTGCCCCTAATAATATTTTCTAATACATATTCTCATATACATATCATGTGCAGCCAGTTCTAATGTTATAACAATTTTACAACAACCCACAAAGCACAACACATAACAATTCTACACAACATACAAATGGGCGGCATAACGTTACACCCCTTCACCCTATTTGACGTCGACAATCCCAAAACTGAGCCAACATTACATTGGACCATATCAAATTATTAAGAAGTTCGGGCAGGTTATATATGAACTAGAGCTACCCCAAGAGATTTCAATGGTTCATCAAGTTTTTCATGTCTCAATGCTTCAAAAATGCATAGGTGACCCATCTCATATCACTCCTATTGAGGATATGCAGGTTATAGAAGATCTCACCGATGAAGAGGTACTTATTTCTATTCTAGATCATCAAGTTAAGAAGCTAAGGAATAAATAATTAGCTTTAGTGAAAGTACTTTGGAGAAACCAGCAAGCAGAAGGAATAACATGGGAAGTCGAGGAAGGGATAAAATCAAAATATCCTCACTTATTTGAAGCTAAAGAGGAAGTCCAACATGTAGAATTGGGACACTAATAGGTACGTGTGATTGAATACTTAATATGTTGTCAAAAGTTTGTATCAGTAAAGGTTTGATTCAACTATCCAATTATGCTAATATTCAAGGACAAATGTTCCTGGGGGGGGGGGGAGGATGTAACACCACACAACGTGCAATACTAGTACAATGTAAATGAAATATGATATGATTTCGTCAACTTGGCGCCTATTTTTTAAAGTGCTTGAGTCTCATGTTATAAGGGCATATGTGCGTTTAACGCTTAAGTTGGTCCATTGTATACATGTTTTGTGTCAAATTGAGGAGATCACAACCTTAAATGAAGTAAGAAAATTGAGGTACTTATAGCACTTAAGAAGCGACTAGGTGAGTCACCTACTTGCTTAGCTTAAATTTGCTAGCTAAATGGAGGTAAGGCTCGATGTAGAATTTGTCCAAGTCTAATTATGCATAAAGTCTGTGTCAAGAGTGTAACTTTAGATCAAGTTTTATCATCATAAATGAACTTTATTTTCAGCCCAATAAGAATATAAAAAGATCCTAAGTACATGACAATAAACTTAACCATTTGGGCCCAAACCAAGTGAACAGAAGTTTAGAAAATGGGCAGCCAAAGCCCATCAACTTTAAGACCCATTTAGGCCCAAGTGTGAGGGCCAAGCTGCTTACCTAACCAGCTTATAATTTGTGGTATTAGGTCGTCAAGAGGTCAAAAGAAAGTCGGCCAAATTAGGCCTTCAAAAAGGGATTACAAGTAGCAAACTTAATTCACTCTTTGACTTTGAAATATTTCAGCTTTCACAACTTTCTCTCCATACTTTCTTAACCTAGCAAAGCAGCCATAAGGGAACTTCTAGGATCCTTGGAGAAGATCTACACCTTGAAGGTAGTGGTAAGTAAGAGTACACATGTTTTTAGTATGATTTTCTTATGAAAAACAAGAAGTATATGCTAGTATGTTTGTGCTGAAAATTTGGACAGCATGTGTTTAGAAAGTTGCTGCACACTAGCCTTTTGTTTTAGTGTCTTATCTATGGTTTGTCAGTTGTATTATGAAGAGATATTGATGTTCTTAACATGGTTTGAATTATAGATATTACTCTAAGGTTGTTGCCCTGATTTTGGTTTCATTTAACAAATGAGTTTTATTGTGCTATCGTAAGTGTAATGTTGATTGGAACTTGTGAGCTGTTGGATGGAAGGCTATTAGATCATATCCTTTATGACTTGGATGCTATTCTAAGACTTTTTGAGGACTGTTTGCCTGTCTAAATGTTGTGTAACTATTTGGTTAGCGTTGGAATACGTTTGAAATTGTCGACGTCGAAATGTAGCAAAGGGAGGTAATATTATGTTATCCATTTTAGGTTGTGTAGAATTGTTATGTGTTATGCTTTTTTAGCATGTTGTAAGACTGGTATGGC
This sequence comes from Solanum sejunctum, assembly GCA_025642045.1. Taxonomy (NCBI): domain Eukaryota; kingdom Viridiplantae; phylum Streptophyta; class Magnoliopsida; order Solanales; family Solanaceae; genus Solanum; species Solanum sejunctum. The sequence continues at coordinate 11,696,427 of JAOTQJ010000011.1, read as the reverse complement.
ACTAAAATAGTCTTCACATGATGTGTATTAGAAAATATGATTAGGGGCGAAAAGGTTGAAAGAACACGCTTGGGTTTATAAATAAATGATTGCTACCAGTGTGCTATTTTTTTTATGTGATTGCGCTGCCAAGGTGTACTTATTGGCTGCTAATGCTAGTTTTATCGCCTACTATGTTGTAGATAAATATTTGGAGGAAGGGATGGTTATCTCGAGGTAGTAACGAGGTCATACAATGAGGTATGTAAGGCTACTTGATTTCGTATTGTTTGTCATGAAACATAGATCCTTCCTTGGCACATAAAGGTGCTTACCAACTCTGACACAACTATTAACTGTGTCTACACTCTTGCACATATTCATATGCTCCCATACATAGCCACCTTTATACATACATGGATGGGTTCTTTTTGCCAAATAAAGTTCACGAGTTATTTCATCTCATACGCATTTCATTATTTATGTAACGTACTCTTTTCATTGTCATATTGTCTTGTATGATAATCTACATGTCACATGCTACATATACAGCCTTACAGCTCTAACATTATGACCACTAAAAGAATCATCTCAAAGGTATTTGAATGATAAAGTAAAGTATATTGCTTATTGATGGGTGATAGCCCGAGGGGTGGAAGAATCACTTAGCCAGGGACAATCCTATCACGGGTGGTAGCTCGGGGGGTTAAGGAAGAACCTAGCTAGGGATGATCCCGATACAGTTTTACCACAGATTAGCTGGTCAATTGTATTACATGTTGTGCACAGATTATACAGCAAAGGTAAAATAATATAAAGAACATAAAGTATATGATCCCAAAGTATAACCAAAGGTGGTCTCTTGTCCTACACCAATGCTTAGTTTTATTTGAGTTGTTACTTCATATATATTATATCCTGCCTTACATATTCAGTACATTATCTCATACTGAAATCCCTTGCAGGAGACCTGCATTTCATGCTGCAAGTACAGGTGCTAGTAGCTCTCCCCAGTAGGAGTATAGGATATCCAGCTGCTGTTACCAAGCTCCAGGTTGGTTTGGAGTTTATACATCTGGAGCTTATATTTTGTGATGTACAGTTAGTTGAGGCAGGGCCTATCCCGACCCTTATCAAATACTTTTCCTTATCTAGAGGCTTTGTAGACTATATAAATTAAAGTGTGGTCAATCTCGTGCTTTAAACATTGTGGCCCTAACAGCCTAGCCATATGCATTCCCCTTTGGCTTATTATCACTATTTATTTTCTTAAAGGAAAGTTCAACATAGGAATCCCTTATAATATGTACAGAAAGTGCATAGATACAAGTTGGTTTTTCCGGGCCTTATCGGCAACGGGTGCCAGTTTTCCCTAACGGGACTTTGGGCGTGACAGAAGTGGAGGATATAACACCTCACATCTTCCAATACTAGTACAATGCAAATGAAACATGACATGGTTTGATCAAATTAGCGCCCATGTTTAAAAGTCCTCAAATTTCATGTTATAGGGGGATGTGTGCGTCTAACGCTTAAGAGGGTCGGGTATATATATGTTTTGTGTCAAATTGAGAAGATCACAACCTTAAATGAAGTAAGAGAATTGAGGTGCTTGTAGGACTTAAGAATCTAGCAAGTGAGTCACCTACTTGCTTAGCTTAAATTTGCTAGCTAAACGGAGATGAGGCTCGAAATTGAATTTGTCCAAGACCGATTATAAATAAAGTCCGTGTTAAGGGTATAATTTTAGCCCATGTTTTAGCATAACAAATGTACTTTATTTTCAGATCAAGATGAATATAAAAATAGCCCATGTGCATTGAACTATTTGGGCCCAAACCATGTGAAGAGAAGTTTGGAAAATAGGCAGTCAAATCCCATCAACTTCGAACCCATTAAGGCCCAAGTTAAAGAGACAAGGAGTTGAATCACCAGATTGGAAAATCAAGGCTAAAAATTCCTTAGTAAGTTGGCCACATTTCCCTTTTAAAAAGGGTTTAAAACAGCTCCCAAAAGTCATTTTCAACTTAAACCAAAGAAAAATCAGATTGCTCTCTAAGTTTTCTCTAAACTGTTCTTGACTTTGTAAGGCAGCCAAACAAATATTTTTGGATTCATAAGGAGGCTATCAACCTTTAAGGTAAATGTAAGTGATTATAGTTGATTGTTTAATAAGGTTTCTTTAGGAAAAACAAGAGACTATGTTGATTAAGTATATGCTGAAAATTTTGGACAGCATGTGTCCTAAGGATTGTTGTGAATTATTCTTGTTGTTCAAGAGGCTTTTCTCTTATTGTTTGGCTGTAATGTGAAGTAATACTTATGTATTTAAAAAATATTTGTTTTATAGTAATGTAACCAAGCTGCTTCACCAATTTTAAAGTCCAAAAAAGCGAGTCCTTATATGATATCGCAATTGTGTTCTTAGTATGAGCTTGTGGGCTGTTGGATGTAAGGCTATTGCCTCACGTCCTTGATGACTGATTTGTTACTATTATAAGACTGGTTCAAGGATGTTTTTATGTATAGATATGTTGATAATAGTTTGGTTAAATTTGGAATGTGTTTGGAATTGTCGTCGTCAAAATGAGGCAAAGGGACGTAACATTTTGTTATCCATTTGTAGGTTGTGTAGAATTGTTATGTGTTGTCCTTTGTGGGATATTATAAGACTATTATGTCACTAATATAGGCTGCACATGATGTGTACAAGTGAATGTATATTAGAAAATATGATTAGGGGCAGAAAGGTTGAAGGAATACGCTCGGGTTTATAAATACCCGCTTGCTGCCCATGTATTATTTTTTTATGTTATTGGGCTACCAAGATGTATCTATTGGCTACTAATTCTAGTTTTATTACATACTATGTTTTAGATAAATATTTAGAGTAAGGTAAGGTTATCTAGAGGTAATAATGAGGTCATACAATAAGGTATGTAAGGCTACTTGATTTCGTATTGTTTACCATGAAACATAGATCCTTCCTTGGCACATAATGGCGCTTACCAACTCCGACACAAGTATTACTTATGTCTACACTCTTGTACACATTCATATTCTCCCATACATAGCTACCTTTATACATACATGCATACCAAGTTACATGGGTTCTTTTTTCCAAATAAAGTTCACGAGTTATTTCATCTCATACGCATTTCATTATTTATATAACATACTCTTTTCATTGTTATATTGTCTTATATGATTATCTACATGTCACATGTTATATCTACAGTCCTATAGCTCAAATATTGTGACCACCAAAAGAATCATCTCAAAGGTAATTGAAAGATAAAGTATATTGTTTATTGATGGGTGGTAGCCCGAGAGGTAGAAGAATCACCTAGCCAGGGACTCTATCACGGGTGATAGCCTAAGGGATTAAGGAAGAACCTAGCCAGCGACTATGCTGATATAGTTTTACCTCTGATCATTTGGTTATTTGTATTACATGTTATGCACAGATTATACAATAAAGGTAAAGTAATATAAAGAACATAAAGTACATGATCCCAAATTATAACCAAAGGTGGTCTCTTATCCTATACCAGTGCATAGTTTCTTTTGTGTTTTTACTTCATATATAGTATTTCTTGCCTTATATAATCATTACATTATCTCGTACTGATGTCCCTTATGGGGGACCTTTATTTCGTGATGCAGGTACAGGTGCTAGTACCTTTCCCTGGTAGGAGTATAGGATATCCAGCTGCTGTCACCAAGTTCTAAGTTGGTTTGGAGTTTGTGCATCTAGAGCTTATATTTTATGTTATACAATTAATCGAGGCGGGGCCTATCTCTACCATTATCAAATACTTTTACTTATCTAGAGGCTTTGTAGACTATATAAATCAATGTATGGTCATATCTCGTACTTTAAATATTGTTGCCCCAACACATTTCCTTTTGCCTTTATATCAATGTTTATTTTCTTAAAGGCATGTCAAATGTAGAAATCTCTTATAATATGTGTCAAAAGCGCATAGATACAAGTTGGTTGTCTTGGGTATTATCGGCAACGGGTGCCAGTCCGCCCTAACGGGGCTTTGGACATAATAGTTGGATAGCTTAACCAAGTCTAAACCTTTATATACACAAACATTTCACAACACATTAAGTATTCAATCACATGTACCTGTTAGTGTCCCAATTCTGCATGTTGGACTTCCTATTTAGCTTCAAATAAGTAAGGGTATTTTGATTTCATCGCGTCTACGGCCTCCCATGTTATTTGTTCTGCTTGCTGGTTTCTCCAAAGTACTTTCGCTAGAGCTATTTCTTTATTTCTTAGCTTCTTAACTCGATAGTCTAGAATAGCAACAAGTACCTCTTCATCGGTGAGATCTTCTGTAACCTGTACATGCTCAATAAGAGTGATATGAGATGGGTCACCTATGCATTTTTGAAGCATTAAGAAATGAAAAAATGGACGAACCATTGAAAGCTCTTGGGGTAGCTCTAGTTCATATGCAACCTTCCTGAACCTTTTAATAATCTGATATGGCCCTATGTAACGTGGGCTCAGTTTTTCTTTCTTATCAAATCTCATAACCCCTTTTATTGGAGACACCTTTAAATTCCCAATCCCTCACTGAGAATTCTAGTCCTCTCCTTCTAACATTTGCATATGATTTTTGATGACTTTGGGCTTTTCCTAGCTGCTGCTATATTACCTTAACTTTTTTCATGGCTTGTTGTACTAGATCTGGCCCAAGCAAGGGAGTTTCACCCACTTCAAACCATCCAATTGGTGACCTACATTTCCTCCAATACAAAGCTTCATAAGGTACCATCTTGATACTTATGTGGTAGCTATTATTATAGGCAAATTCAATAAGTGACAAATATGCCACCCAACTACCTTTAAAGTCTAATGCAAAGCTCGCAACATATCTTTAAGTGTCTAAATGGTACGTTCTGCTTGACCGTTTGTTTAAGGGTGGAATGTTGTACTCAAATTCACTTGTCCCCCTAAACTCCTTTGGAGAGACTTCCAAAATTTTGCAGTGAATTGAGCCCCCCGATCAGAAATAATGGAGATTGGGACTCCATATAGCCTTAGTATCTCTTTGAGGTATAGCTTGGCATACTCTTCAGCTGTATAATCGCTCTTGACTGGCAAGAAGTGTGCCAACTTTGTGAGTCTATCAACTATTACCCATATGGAGTCAAACTTCTAAAATAAGCAAGGTAAACCTGTAACAAAATCCATATAAATCATATCCCACTTCCATGTTTGAAGCTCTATACATTGCATATAACCTCCTAGCTTTTGGTGTTCTACTTTAACTTATTGGAAATTTGGATATTGAGCCAAAAACTCTGCAAGGTCCTTTTCCATGCCTTCCCACCAAAAAATTCCCTTCAGGTCATGGTACATCTTAGTTGATCCTGGATGGATGGAATATCAAGAATGATGGGCTTTTCCATTATCCTCTTTCTTAATCCATTAATATTAGGTACATATAATCTATTTTGGCAGTAAAGTACTCCATTTTGTGCAAGGTCAAAGCCCTTTATCATACCCTGACTCACCTTTTCCTTAAGTTGTCGTAGAGTAGGATCCTCGAACTATTTTGTTTCACCTCTATTACTAATGAAGACTCCATAGCATTATGCACAATAACCCCTTCCTTTGGAGTTTTAGGAAGGCGAAATCCCAAATTGGCTGGCTAACATAGATCCTTAGCCACTCCTTAACTTACCATAGCTTGATTACCAGTATTCATGATTGCCTTACGACTCAGAGCAGCGTCTATCATATTTGCCTTCCTCGAATGGTATATTATATCAACATCGTAATCCTTTATTAGCTCTAGCCATTGAAGGTGGTGGGAAGCAGAGGACCTTTGATATATGTAATTATATAAACAAAGGCTTCTGCATCCTGTCCTTATTTGGGCAAATCTTAAGACTGATCCCAACTTTCTTTCTCTCTTCCCTTGCAGTTGGCAGTCTCAGTCAACCTTGTTCTGGGCCTTCTCTTCTAAACTATCTGCTTTTGCGGTGCATGGGTTTAGAATACATCCCATCTAGTAACTAAAATATATCAATTTTAGCAACTAACTACAATCTTTGTTGCCGTATGTATGGAGACATGACAAATAGATTTGTTGAAGATCTCTAAAGGAAGTTTTCATTTCCTCTAGGACTTTTAAGACACTACCAATATCAGGGTGAGGAGAGGTAATTGATTTGAAAGTTGCTTTTGCCACTTTGGCAGCAACTGCAATCAATTTAGCTAGGGGAATCCTCAAGATATGTTTTCTGATACCATTATACAATTATAACCCATTTTTGGTCACATCGATATTCTAATATAACCCTTTGATTCTATGGCTCTCCCTGACCCAGCTCTTTCCTTTCATCGGTCGGTAAATTCATCGTATTCCTATTAAGTAGGGTGGGTCATGGGCCAATCTTCATTCAGCCTAAGGAAATCCATAAATAAATTGACTCGGTCAGGTGATGTGAGCCACCCTATCCAATGATTCTGTCCTTACTTCTCGAGGTAGATGCTGGCCATCTTAACAAAGTAAGGGAAGTAAGTATAGTATACAGAGGGCTCTCATTAATCAATATCAATATAAGGTGCTTTATATACTCATCAGTAATAAGAATATGGACTCAACCCGCTCCTACCCACTTTGGGGTACCATAGCATGTCGAGAATAAAGGGGGATATACTGGACATAACCACTCCCTTGGTTGGGGGCTGTCCACTGTGCCTTTCGATCGATGCATAGTTGAGGAGGCGAATCATGAATGCTACAGGTGTGGGAGCGATCCTGGTTAGGGGTGGAAGGGGTCCATAGAAAAAAAATTTAGCTTTTTTCTTTTTTCTATTTTTTGTTTTAGAATAGAGAAAAAGTAGAAACTAAGGGTAAGCTCTCTAAAAGATTTGCTCGGAGCTTTTTGGTCACCTGTTATCTTGTTTTGTCTATGAACAAGGAAGCTACAAGTAATGCAACTATGAATCTCATAGAGAGTTCAACCTTGGCTCAGGATGAACGATGGTGGCATGCTTAACACATGCAAGTCGGACGAGAAACACAGGAAATGGTGTCTCCAGTGGCAGACGGGTGAGTAATGCATAAAAACCTACCTTAGAAGTGGAATAACAACTGGGAATGACTGCTAATACCCTGTAGGCTAAGAGCAAAGGAAGGAATCCGCTTGAGGTAGGGCTCGCATCCTTTCATCACCAAAACATGCATTCTCGCGATCTATGGAGTCCTTATGGCTTGCTCTTGAAAAGAATAATCAATAAACCTTCTTCTTTAGGACAAATATTCCATTCTTTATTTTCAGAAAATGCATAGTGGAAAGGGATGCTAGTGGGCTCCCTGAAGTTGTATACCAAAAAAAGAAGATCCAGACTGATTCCTCACCTATCTTGTCAGGGGCCCAAAGCCCTCTCTTGAATTCGAAGATGTAACACAAATAATGACTCTCTTCGCCAGGATGTCAGCAGGTTAGGCAGCTCTAATATTTTTTATATTCGGTGGAAGGCAGGTTGAAACTCTTCCCCAACCAAGTGAAACTAAGGGTCTGAAAGAGTTCACCATATCATCTATGGGGTGTTAACCCTCGGAGAACCGCTAAGAATGTCCGAACCTTGAAAACAAAGTCATATCTTACGAGAGCAATCTCTTTGGACATGGATACGGTGGCAGCTAAAGGAACTCAAAAGAGTAGTCCCTTCAACTATCTGGTTTATTCTAACAAACCATGGAGCAATTCTTAGATAGTAAGCACTAGCTCCCAGTGCGACTTCATAAAAACTAATCAAAGAGAAGATCAAAGAGAATGAAACGCACGTAGTGGTTATTATAGTGGATCCTTATTTTCCTAGAAAATGTCCAAAACAACCTATTTACAAAAGATTTGGTATTTGATGGAGAACAGGAAATCCTTGACCTGATTGTTATCCTTAATTGGATGAAACAATGGTTGACTTGACTTTCTTGTATCATACTGTAGTATTATCACCAGATGTGACCATTGATCAACTATTCCTAGATAATGTAAAATAATAGTAGTACCAAAGATAACACCTTTTATCAAAAATGGAAAATTAGCTATGGAGATCTCGTGCGGTCAGAAATTAATACAGACACAAAAGGCTTCACAGGAAAGTTGTTTCGATTTGCTCGACATAAGTCATGAGCTGAAACAAGACAATACCTCCTATGAGCATGGTGATATGGCATTCTTTATTTATCAAGTCATACACTTCAGACACAAACTTGTGCATCCTTGCCCTAAGGTCGGCCAAGCAAGTGAGGAGCATCCTTTAAGAGGTTGTTGAATTTAGGGAATACTCCCTAACACTCATCGGGCCTTGCTTAAGTTTCATAATCACTGTCATTTTTGCCTACCGTAGCTCTATGGGAAAGAAACAGTTAAGGAAAACGTCCTTGAATTCTTCCTCGGAGATAGGCTCTCTATAGGGACCCAAACTTTGTACGACCTTAATGGAGTTTGCAAATTTGGTTCCAAAACATGTTGGACTAAGGTGACGCTTCATGGAAGCTTCACATTCCATTTGAGGCTATACGGACCAAGTGGAGGGTCCTTAAATGTGGTCCTTGTCCTTGTGAACTGTGTAAGGGCTTTAATATGGAGTTTGACACCAAGACATACCACACATGGACCCCAAATGGTACGTATATGGCTTCATGGTCTATGTGGGTAGCATTGGCCTTGAAAATCCATATTTTGGCCAAGGCATTTCACACATGGACCCTCTCACGAACCGTATAGTCCTTCACGGTCTGTGAGGCCTCCTGTATGGGCATCGGGGTGAAAAATTTCTAAGTATTAAGTCAATATCTCAAAACTTGGTCACTGAAGAACTTTTCTAAGTGAAGCTTCATAGAGAAGGCATATGGTCCTTATGCCTTGTAAGGACTATGACGCCCTCCGTGTGGGTGTTGGTATGTATTTTTTGAAGTATGGAATTAATTTTGTTAAACTTTTCATAAGAATCGATGGAGGGTCAAATTTAAATAGTCATATCTCTTAGAATAAATAGGATTAGGTGGCCTATAACCTACCAAATTAAAGATCATTGAAGTAGCTTTCCAACGCAACTAGGTTTACCGCAATTCAAGTTCGATCAAGAAGTTATGCCTATGTTTATAAAGCCCATCCATGTAGTGTTTCTTATGAATTGGCTAAGTATGGTCTGATGGGAGGGTTCAGGGTCTGTGAAACCTTGTACTGACCGTGAGACCTTCTCAAGGGACCCCTGGCAAGAAATTGTATTCCGTTTCATTAATGGATATTTATTGTAATTGTGGCTACTACGAAGGGACTTTTGTGACTTCCTATGCTATCCCAAGACCTCCAAATTACCTAAACTCTATTTCTCTCATTCAAATTCACTCTTGTACTTAGAATTATATTGAACTCTCTTAATAACTCTCTCAAAGAACTCTTGTGAAGACTAAGGTTAGGAATCAAGGGAATCCTCTTTCTTCATCAAATTTCTTCTAGAATCTTCTATATTAGCTAAGGTATGTAAGGATTGATTTCTGTTCCCTTTCAACCAAAATGACCTAAACTCTTTTCACTTGAATTTCATGAAATTTTGCTTACTTAAATTATGGGGTTTGAAGATTATTATTTATTAAATTCAATTGAAGTGTGGGCTATGCTTTATTGTTAATTTTAAATTGATTTCAACCCTAATATATTGAATTACGTGATTATTATCAGTATTTGAATATGTATTATACCTTTAAAGTTTTATTTAAGCATGGGTAATCAATATTATAATTTGAATGTGGACTTTACTTATATATTTAAATTTCATATTGTATTATGGATTTACTTGGATTTTATGAAAATTATGAAGTGGGTTAATCCCAATTACGTTTATATATAATTCTGATAAGATTATGATTATGACAACAATGTGATCACTAAATGTCTAGATATAGCTCTTTGAGCATTTTAGGTGCTTGCACCGTCTTGTATATGTGAATAAGCTATTCCTATGCATGAGAAGCACGATTATGAACTATGATTTATCGTTTGAGCCCAAGTTTGAATGATTATGAAATATGTTTGAAATAATTTGAAATGACTTGGCCTCTTTGAAAACATGTATATGTATCCGTATTTATGTGGGATGTTTGACTTAGCACCAATATATTAGGGGCTTCAGGGCTATCCCTAAGGGTTCTCTCCCTTTTCTTGAACTATGTGTCATCATAGATATGTTGTAACCATTACCAAAAAGAATAGATTGTAAATAATGGTTACACCTTGATATGATATGAAAATCCTTTTGAAAAGACTGGGTCACATGGAAGGTGTCCATCCACCGAAAAAACTGGGTCGTAAGGTATGATGTAAATTAGCCTTGGAAAGTAATCTTTTCCTACTAATGGGAGGTCTTCATCTGGGCTAATTCATGTAATAGCTCATATGAGTTTGATTTGTCGATTATTAGTCCATCCCCACTATCTATGAGTATTGTGGTATTTCATGCATCATGAATTTCATGGCAGATTGTCATATTACTTTTCTTTGCTATTTATCTCTTTATATTTTATGTGCTGTTGTCATCTAACATTGAATATAGGTTTGATAAGTCATATGTATTGCATGCCCCAATACTTATGTAGTAATACATTTATTGCCTATATGATCTAACCATGTAGGAATCGAAGACTACCTTCATCCACCATTTGATGTCTAGATAGGATTTGAGATAATTATTGTGGTAAGTACTATATTCCTTGGATGATCCACCATTTCTCTACCTACGTTACTTCCATTTATGTTATTTACTTTGAGAAGTGAGTCCTATTTTCTTATAGACTCTTTAATGGATATATGTTATGTTATGATATTTGGGAATTATGATTATGACTATCTACTGGATATGGTTAATATGATTCAGTTATGATATGATATGTATATATGTTATGATGTAGAAATGTGGCAGATCCTAAGTCCTATTTTGCCCCCATAGAGTGAGTCATACTTAATCACCCCTTAGTTCTTATGTGTTACGTATTATATGAATTCATATCAATCCCAATCCCTATGATATACCCATAGTGTGAGTCCTACTTTCCTATCCTTTAGTTCAATATGTTTACTATCTTTAATATGCTTCTGCACTGATGATGTGAATATGGATACTTTGAGGCTTTTGGGGGGACTTTCGGGTTTCCATTCGCCATGTCACTCCTAGACCTTAGGTCTAGGTCATGACAGAGATGGTACCAGAGCACTAGGTTTGTAAATACTCTTTTGAGTTCAACATGCCATGTCAAGTATAGTCATACTCATGGGTGTAAAGCACACCACATTTATGGGTAGGAGGCTACAAAACATTTTAGAAAATATTTCACTTTTTCATGATTCATATTATGCCATGGAGCGTGTTTTAAGGTTTTCTATCTATCCTTCTCTATCAAATAGGGAGAGTCACTTTAGGCTCGTAATGAAACCCAGGCAAGAAAGATATTGTAGTTGATCTTATAGATGAGATCAAAAGGGAGTTGGTGAAGGATGCACATTGTTTGACAAGCTTGTTCCTTCAGATATTCGAAGTTTTCTTGGGTTGTTTGATTATTATAGAAGGTTTGTTGAAGGTTTCTCATCTATTACATCTCTATTAACCAAGTTGACTCGAAAGAAGGACAAGTTTGTATGGTCTAATGAGTGTAAGAAGAGTTTTTAGCCTTTGAAAGATCACCTTACATCGGCTCCTATTTTGACTTTAACGGATGGCTTAGATGGGTCGGTAGTGTATTATGATACTTCTCAGATTATAGTGGGTTATGTAATTATGCAACATGGTAAGGTGATAGCTTATGCGTCAAAGCAATTGAAGGTACATGAGCATAATTACCTGACTTATAATCTTGAGTTAGCGGCAGTTGTCTTTGCTTTGAAGATTTGGAGACACTATTTATATGGGGTGCATATTGATGTTTTCACCAACCACATGAGTTTGAAATATGTGTTTACCCAAAGGTATCTTAACGTGAGACAAAGAGATGGTTGGAACTCCTTAAGGACTATGACATGAGTGTACATTATCATCTCGGCAAAGGCAAATATGGCAGCCGATGCTCTTAGTAGGTTATCTATGGGAAGTGTGGCTCATGTTGATGAAAGGAAGAAAGAGTTGGCAAAAAATATTTACTGTTTGGCTAGATTGCCTATTAGGTTGTCTGACTCTAATGATGGCGGTATTTATGTTCAGAATGGGGCCAAATCTTATGTGGGTATTGATGTTAAGGCTAACCAAGATCTAGATCCATCATTGGTTGAGTTGAAGAGGTTGGTTTCCAAAAATAAGATAGAGATTTTCTCTCAAGGGGGAGATGGTGTAACTCAGAACCAAGATCGATTTTGTGTTTTAAACGTTGATGGTCTTAGAGTGATGATCATTAGTGAAGCCCACAAGTCTCATTATTCCATATATCCGGGCACTACCAAAATGTATTGGGACTTGAGGGAAGTGTATTGGTAGCATGGTATGAAGAAAGACATAGCCAAGTTTGTATTCAAATACTCTAATTTCCAACACGAGAAGGTGGAACATCAAAGGCCCGATTGCTTGGCCCAAAACATTGAATCCCTACTTGAAATGGGAGAATGAGAATGCAGACTTTGTGATTGGGTTTCCCCGTACCAGAGGCAATTTGACTCCATATAGGTAATTATTGGAAGAATCACCAAATCAGATCATTTTTTATCGGTTGAGACTACTTTCAATATTGAAGACAATACCAAGTTACATATTTGGGAGTTGATTAGACTAGGTGGTATGCCTACTTTTTATTATATCAGATTATGGTACATAATTTACTTCTCACTTTTTGGAAATTATTTCAAAAAAGGGCTTGGCATTAAGGTAAAGTTAAGTACCGTTTTCATCTTTAATCCATTAGGCAACTCGAGAGGACAATTCAAACTCTGAAGGACATGTCGAGGTCTTATGTGCTAGAATTCAAAGGAAATTAGGGTGATCATCTACCTCTTATTGAGTTTACCTATAACAATAGCTTTCATGCTAGCATTGGTATAACATCATTTGAAGCTTTATATGGGATAATGTGTAGGTCCCCGATAGGATGGTTCAAGTTCGATGAGATGGCACTGAATTGCTCGGATTTAGTGTTGGAGGCTATGAAAAGAGTGAAATTTATTAGGGCAAGGTTGAAGTCAGCTCAAGGTCGCCAAAAGTCCTATATAGATGGTAGAAAGACGGATTTTGACTTTCTTGTCGGTGATAGGGTGTATGTGAAGATTTCTACTATAAGTGTGTGTGTGTGTGTGGGGGGGGGGTAATGCATTTTGTAAAAAAGGTCAAGTTAAGTTCCTAGTATGTAGGTCCCTATGAGATTGTTGAGCGGATTGAAAATGTGGCCTATAGATTGAATTTTTCCTCCAAATTTTAGTTCTATTTATTTGGTTTTTGATGTGTTAGTGTTGAGGAAATTGCTTAATGATCCTAGCATAATTGTGCCTTTAGAAGGTGTTGAGGTTGGGGTAAAAACTTGTGTTATGAGAAAGTTCCAGTTGAGATCTTGGATAGGCAAGTGAAGCGGCTTTGCAACAAGGGTGTGGCTTCGATTAAGGTGTTTTGGAGAAACTAACATGTTAAAACTGCCACGTGGGAAGTGCAATCAAGTATGATATGATGATACATCTATAATTTCCAATATGCTCAAGCCTATGGTATTAGGTTTGTCCTATTCTCAATGGTCCTAATTCTTTCACCTTTGAGTTTCATGACATGACATGCATACATGTGCACGAAAATGATTTAATTTTTTTTTTGAATGATTCAAAGATGTTTTGATATGAGTTTTGATGACTTTATGATCTTCAAGTTAGGAATTATGCATTTTATCTTATTTTTTGATATTTCATGTTCTAAGTCAAGTCTTTCAAGCATTGTTGTAGAACATTCAAGGATGAATATTACCAAGGGGGAGATGATATAAAGATCCAGACTTTGTACGATGTTAATAGAGCTTGGACATTTGGTTTTGGGAAATATTGGACCAATTTAACCCTTCATAGAAGCCTTCATGATCTGTGTGAGGCTATATGAACCGTGTAAAGGCTCCTTGAATATGGCCTTTAGCATTGTGTGGGGTGTGTGGGCTTTAATGTGGAGTTTAAGACCAAGACATACACATATGGACCCCACACGATTTGTGTGAGGCTTTACGGTCCATGTAATGGACCGTATGGGTAGCCTTGGCCTTGAAACTCCATATTTTGGCCATGATATTTCACATATGGACCCTCTCATGGGCCGTATGGTCATTCACAGTTTGTGAGGCCTCCCATATGGGCGTCAGAGTGAAAATTTCTAAGTATTGAATCACTGTATTGAAACTTGGTCATTAAAGAACTTTTCTAAGTGAAGCTTCATGGAGGACGATACGGTCAATATACCTTGGTATGGACCGTGAAGCCCTCTCTATGGGTGTTGGTATGCATTTTTCTAAGTACGGAATTCCCTTGCTAAGCTTTTATTAAGAACTGATAGAAGGGTAAATTTTAAATGGTCATATCTCTTATCACAAATAGAACTAGGTGGCCCATGACCTACCAAATTAAAGCTCTTTGAATTAGCTTTTTAATGCATCCAATTTCACCTCATTCCAAGTTCGGATCAAGAAGTTATGTCCATTTTCGTAAAGCTCATTTGTGTAGAGTTTCCTAGGAATTGGCTAAATATAGCCTCAAGACCTTGTATGGACCGTGAGACCTTCTCATGGGACCCTGGCAAAAAATTTTACTCCTCTTCATTAATGGTTTTTCTTGTAATTATGGCTACTCCTAAGGGAATTTTATGACTTCCTATTCTATACTAAGACCTCCAAATGACCTAAACTTTATTTCTGTCATTCAAATTCACTCTTATACTTAGAATTATATTGAACTCTCTTAATAACTCTCTCAAAGAACTCTTGTGAAGACTAAAGCTTGAGAATCAAGAGAAGACTCTTTCTTCATCAAATTTCTTCTTGACTCTTCTCTATTAGCTAAGGTATGTGAAATTGATTCTTGGTCCCTTTCAACCAAGAAGACCCAAACTCTTTTCACTTGAATTTCATGAAATTTCGCTTACTTTAATTATGAGTTTTGAAGAATATTGTCTATTAAATTCAATTGAAGTTTGGGCTATGCTTTATTGTTGATTTTAAATTGATTTAAGCTCTAATAGGTTGAATTACATGATTATTATGAGTATTTGAATATGCATTGTCACTTTAAAGTTTTATTTAAGCATGTGTAATCAATATTATGATTTGAATGTGGACTTTACTTATGAATTTACTTGAATTTCATATTGTATTATTGATTTTAGATTAAATCTCTACTACCCATGCTATTCTCATATCATTCATGGCATATGCATTCATGAACATTTGATTTTATGAAAATTATAAAGTGGGTTAAGCCCAATTATATTTATGTATATGATTTTAATAAGATTATCGTTATGACAAGAATGTGATTAAATAAATTTTTATTATATGACTGTTTGAGCATTTTGGGTGCTTGTGTCATCCCGTATATGTGAATGCGTTATTCCTATGGGTGAGAAACATGATTATGAACTATGATTTGGATTTTGAGCCCAAGTATGAATGGTTATGAAATGTGTTTGGCTTTTGAGCCCAAGTATGCATTAAAATAATTTGAAATGACTTATGCCTCTTTGAATGCATGGATATTTATAAGTATTCTTGTGGGTTTTTTGACTTAGCACCGATAGAGTGGGGGCGTCAGGGCTATCCCTATGGGTCCTCTCCCTTTTCTTGAACTATGTGCCAGTATAGGTATGTGATAGTCATTATCATAAAGCTTGGGTCTTAAGGAATGGTTACACCTTCATATGATATGATATGATATGAAAATCCTTCTGAAAAGTCTGGGTTGTAAGAAAGGCGTCCATTCACCAAAAAGATTGGGTCGTAAGGTGTGATATAGATTACCCTTGGCAAGTAGTCTTCTCCTACCGTGGGAGTTCTTCATCAAACTAATTCATGTAATAGCTTACATGAGTTTCATTTGTCAGCTATAGTCTATCTCTACTATATCTGAGCATTATGACATTTCATGCATCATGGATTTAATGGCATATTGTTATATTACTTTTCTTTGCTATATATCTCTTTCTATATTATATGCCCTTGTCATCTAACATTGAATGTAGATTTGATAATTCGTTTGCATTGCATGCCCGCATACTGAGTACATTCAAATATACTAACGCATACTTTTTGCCTACAGATCTAACCATACTGGAGACTACCTTCATCTACCATTTGATGACTAGATCAGATCTGAGACAATTATCTTTGTGAATCCTATATTTTAAGGACAAGCCACCATTCCTCTACCTACGTTCCTTCCATTTATCTTATTTATTTTGAGGCTGACCCCAGGATATGTCTTAACCCCCGTCTCATCTTATGACTAGATGCATTATTAGGCATCTTGTAGACTCTTGAATGGATATATGTTATGTGATGATATTTGGGGATTATGATTATGGTTGTCTATTAGATATGGTTAATATGATTCGGTTATGATATGATGTGTATATAATGATGTGTAATGTGGAAGATATTAAGTCTCTTTTTGTCCCCATAGAGTGAGTCATACTTAACCGCCTTTTAGTTCTTATGTGCTGTGTCTTATATGAATCCATATTAATCTTAATCCTTATGAGATCCCCATAGCGTGAGTACTACTTTCCTTTCCCTCAGAACTATGTGTTTAGTAACTTTAATACTCTTCCGAACCGATGATTTGAATATGGATACTTTGAGATTTGTTTAGGGACTCTCTGGTTCCCATTTGCCATGTCACTCCTAGACCATAGGTCCGGGTAGTGACACTCTCTATCCTATCTCTCACCCTTCTATTGAACAAACCACAATTAAGCAAGGCCTTTTAGTTGATAGGCCATTAGTTTTGCTTTCTCCTCTAAGTTAACCCCGATAATGTCAAGAACTTTGTACACTTCATTGATGAACTCTTTGGGGTCTTTTTCAAAGTTGGAGCATTGAACTCCTGAGGATTCATTCTTGTGAGATCCCTCACTCTTGATGTAGGATCAGAGCATGAGGAGCTTGTACACCTCGATTAGCCATGACCTTCTCAATAACATAACTAACATTGCGGTACTCTGCATGAGTGACCCCTTTCTCTCCTAGGGGGAATTATGGAGCCAGAGGGGCCAGCTCATCCTCGGGAGTGGGAGTTCTTAGGGCTATTGTTCTTTAAGGCATGATCTAGAAGAGTAAAAGATCATCCATTAGAATAAGGAAAACTTAAATTTAGTCTAAAGCATGACAGAGCATATGAAGAAGTGAATCATTCCTAAAATGCCTCATAGCCTCCTATTCATAGTTATGGTGCGCTTCATAACCATAAATAAGACTCTGCTTGATGCAGTATATTGAATTTCAGAGGGCCATTTTCAAACATAGTACACTAATACTAAGCTTTGTCATGACCCACGCTTAGGGCCAAGGTATAACACAATGAATAGAGAACTTGAAGGAACTCCAAACAAGCCTCTTAAGAATGTATAGCACATCCTTTATTGCGAAAGCAAAAATTAAAATAAATAACACATAAATTCTATGGGAAACTAGACTTTGGACTTATTCTATGGGGATGTTATGGGGAAAAGGATTAGCATAGATCACATAACAAATAAAGTCTAAGCAGCTGGTAAGTATGACTCACACTATAAGGGTAATTAGGGACTTAAGACTTCCATCTCAACGATACAACAAACATTCAAAACATCAGAGGGAATAAGGGATTAAGGGAGTCTTTCATAATATATAGTTTAGTAAAAGTCCAACTCATAACATATATTTCCAAATATCCAACATCACCTTCAATACTTATTGAATGGGGGCCAAGACATCTCCCCCGCTCATCCTTAAAGGATAATATCCATAAATAAACAAGTCTTAATATGATAGCAAAGTAAATTCTTTTATCCCCCAAAGTAGAGGACACGCCAAAAGTGATCTTCAATCGAATCGTCTAGCGACGTAGAGGGGGAGGATGGATAGGAGCTTCAGTCCTTATATGGTTAGATCATGTAGGCAAAAAGTATCTGTTAGTACTTAAATGTACTAATTAAGCGGAGTGCAATAAAACAAAGAACATAAGTTATAATTAACAATATGCATAATCATAATCAATGGATGTAAGCTCAATATATCATGAGTGATCAATACAACAACAATAACAACATACCTAGTAAAATCACACAAATGGGGTCTGGGAGGATAAAGTGTGCGCAGACCTTACCACTACCTCATAGAAGTAGAGAGGCTATTTCCTGGGGACCCTCATCTCAAAACCCAAAAGTAGAAAGAACTAGATCTAACAAAAAGAAAGGGAAAGAACAAAAAAAGCGACTAGATCGACTAATAATACAGAACACAAGACAGTATGTTATTATGATAAAACTAACACATTATATGACACAAAAAAAACACCCGCCTCTTAACCCTACTATACCCTACCTAACCCTACCAATTAGCCTACTATCCAAATTCGCGACCTCCACTTCTTCCTATCTAAGGTCATGTCCTCAGTGAGATCAAGTTCCACCATATCATGTCTAATCACTTCCCTCCTGTATTTCTTCGGTCTACCTCTACCCCTCCATGTAGCTCCCAAAGACAACCTCTTACACCTCCTAACAGGAGCATCGATACTCCTTATTTGCACATGGCCAAACCATCACAGTCTCATTTCCCTCATCTTTTCGTCCACTAAGGCCACCTCTAGCTTTTCCCGAATAGTCTCATTCCTAACCTTGTCACTCTTGGTGTGACCATACATCCATCTCAACATACTTATCTCTGCAATATGCATCTTCTGAACATGTGCCTTTCTAATTGGCCAACAGTCCACCCCTTACAGCAACGATGGTCTAACCACCACTCTGTAAAACTTACCTTTGAGTTTATATGGTATCTTATTCTCACACAATACTCTAGGGGCAAGCCTCCATTTAGACCATGCTCCCCCAATATGATGTGTAACATCATCGTTGATATCGCCATTACTCTTGATGATGGATCCTAGATACTTAAAGTTTTTCCTCTTAAGGATAGGTTGAGTGGCAAGACTTATAACATAGTTTGCTACATCTCTCTCAACCCTAAATTTGCACACCAAGTATTTAGTTTTGGTCTTGGTCAATTTGAATTTTGGACTCCAAGGCGTGTCTCTAGGCCTCCAATCTATCATTAACTTTAGGTCGAGTCTCATCAATTAGTACTATGTCATTTGAAAATAGCATACACTATGGTACCTCCTCCTGGATACATCGCGTCAGCTCATCCATCACAAAGGCAAACAAGAAAAGGCTCACCACTGATCCTTGGTGGAGTCCCATCTCAATAGGAAAATACTTTGAGTTTCCGCTCACCGTTCTTACTCGAGTTTTGGGTAAATCGTACATGTCTTTAATTGCCCTGATATATGCCACTAGGATCCTTTTCGCCTCTAGACACCTCCATAAGACATCCTTTGAGACTTTGTCATATGCCTTCTCAAGATTATTGAACACCATATGAAGGTCCTTTTTTCTTTCCCTATATTTCTCCACTAACCTCCGAACAAGATAAATTGCTTCAATAGTCGACCACCACGGTATTAATCCAAATTGATTCTCCGAGATAGATACAAGTCTTCGCACCCTCATCTCCACTACTCTCTCCCAGACCTTCATAGTGTGGCTTAATAACTTGACACCTCTGTAATTGTTACAGTTTTGAATATCTCCCTTATTCTTGTACAATGGAACCATTGTACAAATCCTCCATTCATCAGGCATCTTGGCAATCTTCATAATAGCATTAAACAATCTAGTCAACCACTAAATGTCATCCTTGACCATATTCTTCCTGAAGTCTACCGGAATCTCATCAAGTCACATAATATATCATACATAGATGGGAAGGGACCATAACCAACATGTAATACCAAGCGAGCTACTACTTGGAATCTCAATGTTCACTCCACATTGGACTAGGAGTGATCTACTTTGCCAAGGTAAACCAAACACTCACCTTACGGGAACTCTATCATTTTGAAAAGTTCTTCATAAATACCTTATACGAACACCACCCTTTTCAGTATTTAATTGACATGTGTGGTACGGGAACACCACCCTTTTTTGTCAATCATGTAACATGAGCTATATGGATCCATTAGCTAATTCACAAACCTGTGGTGGCAGCATAGTTAAGGAACAATGATTATCTACCAAGGCCCTCTCAGTGCTAGGTTAGAATCCTAAGGAATATTCAAATCATACTTATAGTCATAGTATGTAAACCATCATAATATTATAATATTTTCATAGAGTAGCTCATCAAAACTTAAGCTTTATATTATAAAAGATAGAGCTTGATAACTTTCACAATATTTTCAAATCTCATGGCATACATAATCGCCCTTTCAAAATTTATATTATTCATTTACATAACTTTTCATAAGGCCCTCGACATCATAAAATCTTGGCATACATCTCTAATCAAATCATGGTAGGTACATGTACATAAGTTTAAAATCATGCGATTCAAAAGTAAATGACTTGAGAATAGTAAAATGGAACCACTTGAACATTATTCAAAATAACCCACAAAAAGCATAACAAGACTTAGTTAGGGTATCCTTAAACGTTTATAAACATCCATAAATTTCACATTGCTTTTCAATGTATAATCATGTACAAAGGTAAAACATCATAAATCTCTTCATAATATTATCACATAAGAAGGTTCATAAAAATATCCATAAATTTCATATAGACGAGGAAGATGAATGGTTGAACTTGTGGAGGAATGGTTTCCATAATTAAACCTACATATATTTGTGATTTTATGGGAGGAAACCTGATCTGGAGATGGAAGAACCAAAACCCTAGCTTGCATCTCACATTTGAATTCCTTGAATGAGCTTGAGAGTGTTTTGGGAGAATTTTAGACTTAGGATATATTTAGGATGGGGTGAGATGAAGTTGTTTAGGGCTGTAAAAGACTGGAAGGGACTCATTTGAGGCTTAAACAACGTGATATAAGCTTAGGAAATTAGGAAAGGTCAAATTTGCCATTTCTAAAAGTCTTACAGACAGGACCACGAGACCCCAATTATGAGTCGTCGTCCAGTGTACGGGTCGTAGGAAAGAGTTTTGTCTAACGAGATTTTGGACCCTCAAAAATCTTCTATAATCTTCAACCGACGAATGTAAGTCAATCTACAAGTCCTCTGATATCTTGTATACTCAACTTCAAAAATTTGTATTTTCACCAAGTCTAGCCAACATTCAACGAGCCTAAAGTACAGCTCATGGGGACACTTACGATCTATAGGACCTTTTGTAAACCCACTGGTACTTGAAAAATTTTCAGATTTCATTTCTTAGGCACTTTTATTGTCACGACCGAAAATTCAGGCGTGATGGTACTTATCTTATCCCACTAAGATAAGTCAGCCTACAACCCAACTATAATATTAAAGTACGGAATTATAATCGAAATAAAAGTTTAATTTAATGAAATATCCCAAAACGTGGTTGTCACGTGCACAAGCTTCTAATGTATTACAATGAATTCGAAAGAAATCACAAGTGTCAAATGATATTGTCTCTAGAATAGAATAAAATCATAAGTAGGAAGTAAGTTGGGATGGCAAACAGTTACCTCTCACAATCCACACAGGAAGCCTCGGGCAAGGGAGAGTGGAGAGTATCACGATAATCCGGGCTCGCAACGTACAAAACTATTGTAGCAAGGGGGGTGAGTACCAAACACACGGTACTCATCAAGTGAACTAATAAACACAAAATTATGTAATATAGAATACCGGTACCCCCAACACTCCAACCAATCCCCACAACTATAACCTAGGTCATAACCTTCACAATTACACCAGTTGAAAATGCTATGATCAGAGCCTATGATAGTATAATTCTCATTTATTCCACTTTCAAGTCATAGGGTAAAATTCTACAATTTATCAAGTCCGCTAATTCTTAAGTGTCATTAAATCAATATCGAAACTAACCATGTAAAGACATGAATAAGTCAGATGATATAATGAATCACCAATCTCAATAGCACTCCATATAATCATAACAAGTCAGTGCATTACAGAATGAAAATAAATGCCATGAGATGTAATGCAATGCAATGCAATGTCACGTAAAATGATGCATGCCTATTCTAGTGATACACATCCACTGATCATAAACATGCTTCAGTCAGTGTTAGGACCCGTAAGTTAATTTAAATCCCAAAAGTCCTTAATTGGTTCGATTTAATAAAGTTTGGGACCGAATGCAATATTTTTTCTAAGTTTGGTCCTTAAGAAGAAAAATTGATATGGGGTCAAGGTGTGTGTGAGTTTTTGATTGGCACAAGTGGAACATGTGTGCCTATATATATACAT